>KV417716.1:41873-83794 GCA_001630335.1 Athelia psychrophila
ACCGCACCGGGGTGTGGCCACCGCCATCAAAGGAGGCGAAAATGAGGGACATCATCTGCCTCGACCGAGCCCCCGATAGCGAAGAACTGGTGTTGGTGAGCTGGGATGAGCTGGACAAAGTGAAAGTGTATAGAAGTATAGTAAGGGATGGAGGCGGTAGTAGAGTAAATCTATTGTCCCTTGGACGGTATACGACGGTTGGACGGTCTACTAGTAAAGTTAAATTTAAAATGTTATGTATGTATGAGAACAACCAACGAACATCAACCGTGGTTCAACCGCGTGTTTTCATCGCCACCGCGTATGGGAGGGTGGTAGTGGCGTGAGTTGGTGTGGAAAGTAACTCAGTTCAGAGAAATCTAATAAAGGATAATAGGGGACTCAGAATGTTCCAGAATGTCACAATGTAGGAGGGTAGTAGAGGGGATCTATTGTCTTTTAGACAGAGGCCTAGGTCAGTGTACTACTAATGAAACTCAGGACAGACCCGGGAGCTAGTTACAATTTAACTTCGTAGTCCGAAGCGCGGTGTTGTCCGGCGTTCTGCGTTTTGCGAGTTCAGGCCCTGTCTTCCTCCCGAGCAGTCTTCGATTGGTTTCTACACATATCCCAACTCTACATATTTAAATTAATACGGGGTAAAAAGTTGCCACGAGGGTTCGGAGACACTTAGACCTTTAGCCTCTGTAGCTTACGGTTCGCGACCCGTCCTCACCCGTCCTCTTTCAATGCCGCCGTAACGTGAGATTTAGCCTGAGCCGATTCCTTGTCTCCAATGCTTGAATGTGTGTAGCAGCTAGGTTGTACTATACTTTGCGTTGGTAGTGCCATTCGCCGCGAAGAGATCTACATGACATGTGTTAGGTATGATATATTGTGAACAACTACCGTACCGTCGCTTACCTGCGGAAGAACGGCGTGTGGAATGCGGAGTATGTATGCATCCTTCTTGACAAAACGTCGCTGATACTGGCGTGTTCACTAGTATCTACCCCGTACCCCGAGGAAGAATTAACCATGTCGTATGTGACAAGTTAAATCCTCGCATAGACTAGGTCGACAGAGAGTCCAAGGAAAAAACGATGGTAAGAGAAACCCTAGTAGGATCGCGTCCATTCTCACCGAAAGTATCACAAGGTCGACGCTAAGTTACTGGAGCACGTAATAGTCCGAAAGTGTATGAAAGTCTTAACGCGCCCCAGTCACGTAAGCCAGAGAGTGCGGATCAAGTACAAGGAGTAGATCAGCGAAAGGTCTCTACGGGCCACCTACTTCCACATACAACGGTGCGGGGATCTGCGGGGATTTGTAGAAATATGGTGAATAATTTATATTTTGCCCTAAACCTGCCATGAATGTAAGGACTGATTTTTTTCACCTCCATCAGGAAAAAGAACACGATATCATAAAGGTATATAAGCCCATTATAATGGTCGCAATATCAAGAATGGCTGCAATTTGCAAGGTTGACCTTATAATGCCATAGGTTTGATTAAAAGGGACGGTTTCTTTACGTAGAATGTGCAGATGTTGCAGGCATTGCAAAAGCGAAGCAAATATCGGCTAGTTATGAAAGTGCGCAAGCTCTCCGAATATCCAATCACGATATAAAGGGCTGTTGGTCATCGCAATCACTGCAGATCTAAATAACACGTATAAATGCTCCCCCGCTTCACAGTGGTTTGATTTGCTAATGGAAAATTCATTTGGCATTGCGAATACATACAATATACAAATAAGACATCATAGCGGCGGAATATGTGTACCACTGGCCACACGGGGTGACAGAGGAAGGGGCATTTGGCAATAGACGGCTGCCGCTATAGGGAATTCTTGAAATTGGTGAGTGAATGCTCCAGCCACGCGACACGAGAATTGAGCTCGGTACTGAGACATTGAGAAATATTCTATAGAGGCAACGCCTTGACATCGGGTAGGGCATAGGTTGCAGGTTGGAGAAGAGGATTTGTTTGAAACACCTAGAAAGCGGTCCTTTGAAGGCAGTAACGAGCCATAAAAAACTTAATGAATCTTGATTATAGACCTCAGCGGCAAAAGACTTGCTAGAGAGAGAATACCGACGTCTTGACATGCATCTGAGGTTTAAGAAACACACGTGGATTGAAGAGACCGGAGCTATAATTCGGAGGCCAGACAATTGTTGAAAAGAGAGAGCTGGGGGGGAGGGAATGACTCGGAGGTGATGGTTGGAAGAAGAGGGAGAAAGAGAGCGACGCTGTGCATGGAGTGAATATCAGTGGGTTTATATACAGTGGAGTACGAGCCAAACAAGTACAAGCATACCTCGATTGAGAATGTTATTTAGTGAGCGGGTGTTGTTTAGTGAGCTTAATTGCTCAGGCACTCGATGCTCGGTTTAAATGCCAGTCTCCCGGTTCATCCCGCGTATGAGGACGTGACGACGTATATCAGATCATGCGGCGTACAACACAGGATTCAGAGTACCTAGGGCCAAGAGAGAAGGTTCAAGTTCAGTCAGCACGCTGTCGAGTGGGAAAGGCAAAGGTTTTGGGATGTCTGTGACTCAGAGAGCTAAGGAGGTCTCCCGAGGAGGCGATGTTGTTTAGGGTGGGCACTGAAAGACTTTGCTTCGTAGCAGGGCGGAAATCACAGTTGTAAGACCTTGCGATGCATCTACGAGAAATTTCTGACACGGAGCGGAGGATTGCAAGCCGATTGCAAAGGCATTACCAAGTCAGTGACAATGTGGTGGTTTTGATCAAAGAACAGAATGCCGCCAAGAGTTGAGCTGAGTTGAGAGTGTGGTTGTAAATATGCGAAGGCCTATTGTAAGAGCAATACAACACCTTGTAAGGAAATAGAAAATTGTTGTGATCTCGGAAGTAGTATCAGGGCATAGCACGGTCCGATTTCCTGATGTCAGATCTCTCTCTCTCTATCTCTCCAGCTCGTGTTCTCCGAAACTCTTCGAAAAACCTTCGTAGCACTCAGACCACGCGTCATACAACATCATATTCATCATTCGCCTCGAAACGCCAGTACTAGTCGCAAACGACGCCATACCGTACTTACATCTCCCCCTCGCGCAGTACTCAGGGCGCAGCAAGTGCTCAGATCAGAATTAGACATCGGAAATCCACTCAATGCAACGTGTCTGATTTTCTGATGGCGCATTGATATCCTGCGCTGTCGCGAGGCACACAAATTAATCAAACAGTCTGTCAGCATCCTATGTTCCTGTCGATCCATAATATGCAATGCTGTCAGGTTTCTGCGTCCTACATATGAAACCACAGTGTTACATTTTATACGACCCATATGGCACCGCTCTATTCTGGACCCGCCATAGCTCCTCGTCATTGGTGCCTGGTAGGGGCGGGCTCATGCCGTTCTCATTCCAGAGGTTGCGCTATTTCGATTGTACGGCTCTTAATCAACCTCTTCTATCAAGGGTATAGGAGGCTTTACTCACATCGTCCTCTGTGATCTGCACCTCCCAGTCAATGCCCCGGCCCTTTGTCCAGGGGGCCAGCGCTGCTTCATAGCGGTCCATGAATACTCTCTTGCTTGCATCGCTGTGGCCGAATCCCAGTTAGACTCAGACGGTAGGAGAAAACATCAATTGACAACATACTCGGGGAAATGTCTTGCGATGTGCTCTACGCCAATCCGTAGGAACTTGTCGTTATTTTTGCCAGAGACAAAATAATGTGTGACGGGCACATCGATGAAAAGGACCACCACGTAAAAGGTAGGAAGCTTTTTGTATATTCCAGTGATAGCAGCCGCGATATCCTTTCGGTCTTGGTCAGAGTAGAGTGTTGGGGGAACGAATAAGCGGTGAAGAGGCATGTCGGAAGGCTGAGAGTGAGGTGAGGTTAAAGTTTTGGGAGGTGTTGTTTTTAAATCACAGGTGCTGCACCGTGTATTTTAAGGGCTCTTCAAGAAGCAGCGCCGGGGAGGCCTCGGCCTGAGTCATCTGTTGCAGATGAGACGGCAATTGCATTAACGCACAAGCCGGCTCGGTGATGACTTCGGCGAGCATGGATTAGGGCACCAGCTGCGATACACAGACTCCGCCTCATTCGGCCTCGGTCCGGCCGCAACTTTGTACCCCCTCCCAATCTCCTCTCTTTCTCATCCATTCGGCTTCGGCGATGACAAACTCGGGGTTACAATCACAGCCTACGGAGTGCATAAAGGGTCAGCAACTTCGATAATGCAGGTACTCAACTCGTGAATTGTTAGCATTCCTATCACCATGTCAAGCTATTCTCGCATTCTGGTCAGCCCTGGGCACGCATGTCACTGTGATAGCATCACCTTACACAGCGCTTACAGGTTACTGGAGTCAGTGGGTTCCTTGCTACCCACGTTCTAGAGCAGGCTCTTGAAGCTGGATTCTCCGTTCGCGGGTAAGCCTTGCGCCTTGCCTCTGCCTTGTGCAGCTAACATCAGTATGTCATTCAATAGGACAGTGCGCTCAGCGGAAAAGGGCCGAGCCATCCAAAACAAACATGCAAATCTAGGGAATAGATTCGAAATCGCGGTAGTCGAAGATCTAGTTACAGGGGACCTGACTCAAGCTCTTCAGAGTAAGTTCTTGGATCGCCTCTCAGCAACCCGCCCTATAACCAGATGCCCCCAGATATCGATGCTGTTGTTCACGTCGCGTCTCCTTACACCGGCGACGTGAAGGACCCCAAAAGAGATATGTTAGACCCCGCTATTGAGGGCACGATGAACGTCGTGCGGTCTGCGCATGCAGCGGGAATCAAGAGAATTATAATCACATCGAGCTTTGTTGCCACGATTGATCTGGCTCGTGGAGGTGGATGGAGGGACTATACTTTCACCGCAGATGATTGGTATGTGCAATTGAAATGCTTCCCATGTACGAATCTACCCCGAGGTCTGACGCGAGTGACTGGCTTAGGAACCCTGCTACCTACGAGGCCGCAATAAAGGGGGATAAGCCCGGGTTATGGGTTTACTGTGCCTCCAAGGCCCTTGCGGAGAAAGCTGCCTGGGATTATGCCGCCAAATATCCAGAAATCCAGATCACGACTATTCTCCGTAATTTTCTCCGTTACTTTTCTCTTGTGGTCACTATCTGACAGTAAAATATAACAGCGCCGATGATATACGGTCCACCACCATCCTCCACCGTGTCTTCGTTGAACACATCCTCCGAAGCGATTTGGGCCCTGATTAGTGGCAAAAATGCTGGCCCACCTGCGGAAGGGCTACCCCAATGGGTCGATGTTAGGGACACCGCGGAGGCCCATATCAAAGCGCTGAAAAGCGAAGAAGTTATTGGCAAGAGAGTGCTTGTAGGCGGTGGCGAGGAGTTAATGTTTGATGTAGATATTTTTCTTCTCGTCTTGAGATTTCTCTGCTGATGGTGACTATAGGCGGTGAAACTAATCTCCACCAAGCGCCCCAACTTGAAAGCACGCCTCCCATCTCTCGTCAACACCGAACGTGATACGCGCCCCATTGCGAGGATCGACACGTCTCTTGCGGAGACCGTGTTGGGCATGAAGTTTATGAGCTGGGAGAAGTGTTTGATCGACACGGTGGACGCACTGGTAGAGATCGAGAAGGGAGGAGCGACGAGCAATCTTTAGGCGGGTTAACGGCTCTGGATCAGGGAACATATGCTAGCAGCGCTGCAATTGGCTCGGGCTCAAAGGATACTCCATTATCCTCAAATATTGAAATAATTATGCATCCCACCATCATGCGCAGTCTGATCGAAGGAACCATGTAAACAATCTGAGGACCCCGCAGTAGCCCGCAGTGGGCAGGAGGCTCTTATCAACAGTTTCCCCGCCTTTTGGAATTTCACTCATTCGTTTGAGCTAAAGTCTCCTCATACCGAAAGCCGAACACCAATCCCCAGGGCCATATCGTCAAATCTGAAATCAGTCACTGTAACTGCTACTGTACGTGGGATATTTCGAATGACGCTCAGGTGCATCAGTTGATCAGTGATATATCTTCGATGATGCAGACCCATAAACTTCAATCATGAGCAGTTCAAGCACAAAGATCACAGAGGATACCATCACTTTCGAGCACGGCGGCGAAACGTTACACACATTTTATAAACTCTGCGGTGACCTCTCCACCACATCCTGCCGCCCCCTCGTCGTGCTCCACGGTGGCCCAGGCGTAACGCACGACGTTCTCATCTCTCTAGTCGACCTCGCCGCCCTTCCCCTCGCACGCCCTTCCCCTCGCACGCCCGGTCATCCTCTACGACCAGATAGGCAACGGCCACTCCACTCACCTCCCCGAGAAGCCTGACGCATTCTGGAACATTGACCTCTTCATCGACGAGCTCGTCAACCTCCTGGAACGGCTTGGTATCGCGAGTGACTTTGACCTGCTCGGGCACTCGTGGGGTGGGATGCTGGCAGCGGAGTTCATAATCCGCCGCCAGCCTGCGGGCTTGAGGTGTTTGGTGTTAGCCAATAGCCTGACTAGCATTAGAATACGCAACGAGGAGAGGCAGATGCTGTACAAGGAGATGCCGGAGGGCGACACGAAGGTCTTATTAGAGGAGGATGAGGACACGGATCCCCACACAGAGGGGTATAAGCGGGCCATGGGCCATTACCGTGCAAAGCATTTGTGCAGGATAAACCCTATGCCTGAGCCGGTAATGTACTCCATCAAGCAGATGGAACTCGATCGCACCGTGGCTGACAAGATGTAAGCGTTGCAAGCTTGCAAACAAGTATCGATGTATCTGACGCTCATCCTCGCCCCATAGGGATGTTGGGAAATGCTGGGACATCACCGACAAGGTACATCTAATCAGGGTGCCCACCCTTGTGCTCAACGGCGAATACGACTTTACGACGGATAAGGCCTGCGCGCCGTTCGTGCAGCACATCGAGAAGGTGAAGTGGGTCAAGTTTTCACGCTCTTCGCATATGCCGCACTGGGAGGAACGAGCACGGTATATGGAGGTTGTCGGGGAGTTCTTGAGCGCGCATACAGATAAGGACGCCAAGTTATAGTTTGACTCTGCTGCGCAGTTCTGGATGTCAATTTAGCATTCTAAAAGATATCTCCCAGACGGTCTTAGCTCGTTCGAAGGCATAAGAAAGACTCCTATATTCTCAGGCACACACATCGAGCAGTGTGTGTGAGGTACCTGGACCCCCCTGTCCTCGGTAAGGAACCTCAACCAATTCTCGAATTCGTCAGCGCCCCCAATAGTGTACACACCGCCGTGGAAGTACACCAAAGCAGCAGCTTCGCCCATGCGGGCCGTGAATGGTTGGCAACTCTCCTTGATGCATAGGCGAGTGCCTCAAGTCAGGTAGGAAGAGAATGTATCCCGAATATTTCGTAGTGATGCCGGCGCTCGGAGACGAAGCCTTCTGGACCGCCGAGAGTCATTCGTGGGTGGTTGGAGAGGAAGGTTTGAATTGAGGTCGCAAGAGTCGCAAGAGTAGCGGTCGTTGGAATAGTGGCATGACGGTCAAGAATGAATCGTAGTGTGCAAAACTTTTCACGTATTCATAGTGAGTTCGCACTATCAATGACGCATGGAACGGCAGTCGATGGTACTGATGAGGTCGAATAGAGACGCCGTCGGTAGGGTATCTCCCTATACACAGCTTGGTTAAACACTAAGGCACTCATAGATTGAGATAATATATACACACCTAATTATACGACATCCTCAAAATAGTCCGCCAGACCTTCCTGAATCTCTTTAACCTTGGTACTCGTGACAGCCAGCGCGTTCTGCTTGCAATACGGCATTCCGTCCAACAAGCCTTGCGTCGGTATCTCGCCGGTCACCAGTGCCCGCACCGTACTCTCCGCCAACATCATCTTCCCCAGTACATCAGCATATTGCAGACTCACGGGCATCTGCCGCCCGAGATCCAGCACGCTCTTCCACAGCCCGCCCCACGCCTGGTTACACCGCACCGTCGCGCCGCCCGTGCACCGTGTGCTATGGCTCATCACGGGCGGCTCGTTTGGAAGCCGCTCCCACAGCCTGCTGAGGGCGTAGTGCCCCGAGAGCAGGCGCACGCGCTGGGAGCGCGTGAGAAGCGGGTCTGATTGCCATGTTTCGCGTCCTTTGAGCAGCATGGAGTAGTACGACATTCCCAGTAAATTGGGTAGGTTGAGTCGCTCGGAGAGGCTGAGAGCCAGCGCGACATCCCGCCCTTCGCCAAGAAGCCGTTTCCACTTCGTCAACGCCGCGTCGAGCAGCTCGCGTTGCTCGCACAGGGCTGCGAGCTCTGTGATCTGCGAGAGCGATGGAACGTTAATCTGTCCACTACCTTCGAGGTCATCGAGAGGTGACGGTATGGTGTTCTTGTACGCGGTGGTGAGGGCGCTGAGAGCCCACGTCTCGATTGAACGGAATTGATACTTGTGGGTGATTCGCGCCAGATGGAAGAGTTGGAGAGTGTTTGCTTGGGGCGTTAGCGCGACCATCAGTTCGTGAGGTCTAACTCTGCCGTCAGCTAATGCTATTGGTGCAGAGTAGATGCAAAGCGTACAAGGCGTATAAAGCCCATAAGAGCGCGCGGAACTCGTCCGCAGTGTCTCCTTGTAGCCGGATGGGATTGTCATCGCTTTCGCCCTCAGGTCCGACAGATGCGCCGTTGCCACTGGTAGTGTGTGCGCGGAGGTCGAGGTCGAGGGAGAACATGCTGTCGAAAGTTGACTTGTCTTTTGTCAAGGTGGATCTGAGCTCGTGAGGTGTGAGCCACGTTCAAATATCTGTGACCTTGATCAACGTTACCTATGCACCTAATACAGAATCTTCATTGTCAGTTTGATTTCGAGCTTGGATATCAACTGCGCTCACCTTGAATAACGTGCTCTCGACCAGCAGAACAGTATTCCCATCCTACCGACAACGCATCAGGATCTGCTACATCCTTCCATCCTTCAAGGATACAAAATGGATAGCTCACTGATATGTAATAGTGAAAATCTCTTGTAGGAATAGGTATTGACAGTTGGAGCTGGAGCTTGGGCGTGATAGGACTTGATGAGCCGGGTTGCATGAAGGAGCCAGAGGTAGCGGTCGAAAGGTAAGAAGGCGCAATATTGATGGTCGATGGAAGACTGGTCATATTGGGTATACGTATGATCAGCGTCGGCGGTCACTCAGTGGACTGCGGGCAGCGGAGAGTCTCAGTCTACAGATCCCGAACAAGCGCAAGTGGGCGCCTACGCCAGAGACGTGTTTCAAACGAACCTGCTTTAAAGTTTACATCGACTTTCATCTCTAACCCCAATTGTATATTTGGATATCAATGGAATGGGTGAATGCTGGTAAAGAATGGCAGGCTGCTCCGTGTGTCTTGTAGTGCATAGTTTCTTGCAAGTCATACAAGTACTGTGCGAGTGTGGGTTGGGGGGGGGGATTTGGATAGCGCTGAACGTGCTTTCTGTCAATATAATAGCAGGAGGTCTGAGGTCAAGGTCGGGCGATTGCCATGTCCCTCAAGATCTGAGTCAGATCTGCAAGGCAGGTATAAGAGAAAGAAAAATACAAAGGTTTGACATACGTCTACATACTAGTCTCCCGATGGCAAACACCAGACAATTTCGATCGAACCTGCGTAAACTCCGGATATCCTTGTCTGGCCTACATACGTATGCCGGAAGATTCCAGTACATGAGGTTACGGGGTCATCAGGATTCCTGAATGTAAAATCTCCCGGTCTCAGCTGGTCTCCAGAAAGCTAATAGCAATACTCTTTTGCAAAGTCTGAGAGACTTCCAGGAGAAAATTATGTGAGAGATCAAAGCATAGCATGGAGCGTGGGAAGATGCTTCCTTGCAAGGCAAGCGGGGTAAAATCCACGTATGATAGGTTTTATGCCGTATCAGAAATTAGAGTGGAAAGATACTCCAAGTCCATTATACTGAAGCTTTTGATTCGAAATTTAACCAGGCTTTCTTGAGAGTGCGGGGAGCAACGATGGCTGCAGAGAAACTGGTTTCGACGGGGTCAGGAAGACTTGTAATTAGTGACGCCGGGGAAGTCGTTCGATCACTAAGCAACTGTTGTGCTACTACATATCAGTACGAATGGGCGGTCCGAGCCAATCTCATACCATCATGGACTGTCAATATTCAATTTACTAAGTGACCCAAATCGATCTCCTCTTCAAATCAACGACCTTCCCTTACCACCCGACATGGCTACACTGGCGGCTCGGAATCACGACTCCTCCTTGCACCTAAACCCACAGCTTTTTGTGTATGCCACGGCAGCGCCGGTTCTCATTGGTTTCACAGCAGCTACTGCGTGAGGATGGGCTCTGCTAACTTGCTATCATTTGGCTGAATTTGGGCTCTAGACTGTGGGGGGTGGCATGTGCACAGAGCTTGGTGTACTTCAAGAAGCAGAAAGATGGTGCGCGTATAAAGAGAATAGTGAGTCTCAGCTACCCGTATTGCGCAAATCATGTACTGAACGACCTGCTCCATGGCCAGGTGACAACACTACTGTACGCAAAACCATACCCCTCTCACTAAAGTGCCTTACTGTTTCTCAGGCTCTTGGAATTGGTTCATTTTGCACTCACCGTGCATGGGACCTACTATACACTGATAAATTGTCGTATGAGTCCCTCCCGCCTCAAGAAGACAATATGGTGAGTGAATGATGTGTGTGTATCTGTCTGTCTGAGAATAGTTGCTGAGAACCCAACAGGTCCTTGCTTGTACGTTTCTTTTGACCCCCCACATCTCCGCAATGCTTATGAGCCAATGCTAGGCACAAACATTACCTGCCGTAAATCTTAGCTACCGATTGCCAGTATCTATAGCTGATATTAACTCTCATGGTTTCCCAGGCGTTGATCGTGGTTGTTGTGAGGTAGTAAGTTGCATCCTTCCTGAACATGCACAGCCGAAACTGACATGATGTTCTCGCAGTGTTTGGATAATGAGATTGTGGGCATTAAGCCGAAGCCGCGCAAGGACTGTGATAGCAATGATTATGGTCAGTGGCAGACAATTGAGATTTAAGGAAAGGCCCTCATGCGTTCCCAGATTGCCTTAGCGCTTATAGAAGCTATATTAACAATCTGTAAGTGAGCTGGTGGATACGCGATCGATGTACTCATGTCCATATTCAGTGTGGATGGTGGCTGGGTAGGTTTGCGTGTGTTCCTTCATACTGCCGCTAACAATCAAACCATAAGGTTGGCTGCCATAGTCCGGGGAGAGACAGTGCCACGATCGCGGGTGAGTTGTGCGCAACTGGGACACATGTTTTATATTGATTTGCCTATGATAGTTGAACGCCATGGCCCTTTTCCTCGTCAGACTCTTCAACGATGTCTCAGTAGCAGTGTCGTTCTGCTACTGTTTGAACAAATCGAAGAATGGATTCCAGGAGTATGTTACAAGCCCTAGGATTATAAACGAGAAATTATTTACCCTAGGCATTGCAGGACGGACAACGTAATTGCGAAGCTTGTTTGGTATGGGCTAGGTATTGGCTTCTTCACCAGGTGCGTAACATGGCTTCTTTGGCACATCGATTTTGAACGAAATGTATTACAACAAGCTTGGGATCAGTTTTTCTCATAATTATAGTAAGTGCCTATGCCCAATAACAGCAACGGTACACCAAGTTGACAGTTTGGAAGCTGCACGTGTGGCCCCAGACAACGTGGTTTCTAGCCGGCTACGTGGTACTCACACGGGGTAAATGCGTTCCAGCCGGAGGTTCTCCTTACAATTACTGACGGGAGTTCTTAGCATACGTCAACTCATTATTGGCTATGTGAGTCTCTAAGCTGTACTCTAGACATGTATCGAGGCTGATTAATTTTGTCTTTCAGGTTAAATTGGCGTAGACAGCCCATCGATGCCCTCAAAAAATCAGTGGCCGAAGGGATAGAACTCAGCACTGTCGGCTGGGTTCAGACCGTACTGTCGTTAGGCGGGTCGCCCGATACAGCATGTGCTTCGGCAGAGACATGCACGGTTTCCGTGCCCGAGTCTTCACGAGGGCATTCGTGATAGTTATTTTTTTTAGGTAATCGTTGTACCTGTATGCGCGTGTACCGCTCGTAACCCTGATCTCACATTCAATCTCTGCAGTGATTGTGGGATTGGGCGGACTGTCTGCAGCCACGCAGATTTTCTACCCACAAGTCTTTTCGTTTCGCCGTTTCGACCCTCGGTTCTGAGTCAGTAAAACCCCCCAAGTTAACGTTAATAGAAGACACATAATTTGCGCCGATGGAAGTGTAGTCGCACGAAATCATGCACAAGAAAGTGTGGACTTGACCGAAAAATGATATTAATATTAGGGGTTCTATATGTAATTAGGCAAAGTGTAGAATACGAGTAGACGCAACTGCTTGACAGAGATTCAATTCTTGTGCTCGTCATAACACCGCTCCCATAAGTTCCCTCTCTCCTTCGGATCCATTAATATCCTGCGAGCCTTGGGAGGACAGCCTGGAGGAACGGTAAGGCAGATGGAAGTTATTGAAGCCCCCGGGTGCTCGGGCGCTGGGAAATCGTAGCTGTTGCGATAGTTCAAGCCGGGCCGCATCAGGGTTGCTTTAGCTTTGACGTCAACTGTGATGGAATGGAAGAGCGAGGCGAACTTGACCAGCAATGGGGTAGGGGGGGTGGCTGCTGTTGTTGGAGGAACGAAAGTCAGGAACTTAGCTTCCTTGGCCAGGTTGGTGGCTCGTATCTCTTCGCGCCGCCGCATGTTATCGGGAACGATGAGGTCGGAAACATGGATGAAGTGTTCACTGTCACTGCTCCAGTCATCAGCCCCCAAGTCTCCGTCCCCAAAGCTGCCGTGCTCAGAGGTTGAGGATGTGTCGGAAGATGCTTCGTTAGCGTCATGCTTTGAGAGGACTTGGTGGGCAGGAAGTCCCGGTGATTGGGGCTGCGTGCCATTCTCGAGGTTCGAGGAGGTTGAAGATAGGGGCTTGGCGAGTGGGGTTGGCTGTTTGTGGTTGCGATTAGATTGGTAAAAGTAAGACATGGATGAAAGTGGGGATAAATACTTTGGGAAGATTTATAGAGTGTCAGAGATGGTGATGGTTCAGGAAGAAGAGAGTGGATTAGGAGGTGGTAGACGTTTTTCGGAAACTTATAGTGTCCTGGAAATAAAACGGTTCAAGCGGCCCCCTATTAATAGGGGGCCACTTGAACCGTTTGAACCGCATAAAGCTCCTGAATGACCATCATGTGCCGAGATACTCTCTTGACGCTTTGGTTGCACTGGCGTAGACCTAAATTTTTAGCGCACGGGCCGATCGTAATGAAGGGGGTATCAATCTGTGTCACGGTAGGCCATTGGCGGCCGCGACGTCCAGCGGTTGAAGCTTTCCGTTAGTTGTATCGTTGGGTTCAAAATCGATGTGCAAGCGATATTCAGAGAAGTCCCTGGACCAGATGGAATGCATGTGAGGGTAATGGAAAGTATCGAGACAACAGCGAGCAAAAGCAGCGCTGCCACTGGCAGTTCTGCGGAAGGAAATTTCAGATTTAGGCGCCAGGAGATTACAAGCCATCACAGCGCCAACACAGCGTTCTACGTCAAATTAGCGTCAAATACAACCGTGGCCTTTGACTCCCTTCAAGCTTCGAAACCACTTCTTTATAGCTTACCATCTCCCTACCTGACTCGGATCCCAGCAGTATGCCAAACAACGACGCAAATGAGCTAGCTTCTATAGCCAGGTATATCAAGTCCAAGACGTGCAAGAATGTTGTCCTCATGGTACGTGTAAAAATACCCAAGATAACCGCACATTACACTGAAGACATCCTGGATTTGGCAGCTTGGTGCTGGTCAGAGTTTCTGTACATGGATGTGATTGTGTGATTGACAAGAGATCTATACAGGTATCTCGACCTCAGCTGGAATTCCCGATTTCAGATCACCAGACACAGGCGCGTACATGCATGCCGTCTTCTTTGTACCATCACTTGCTGACAATATCTAAAGGTTTATATGTCCGTACACACGTCCTTCTGTACTGCACTGGCCCTGGGTCACGAACTGTAAACTGACCCCGACGACAGGCCAACCTAGCCCGCCTGGACCTTCCCTTCCCCGAAGCCGTCTTCGAAATCAACTTCTTTCGCCAAAACCCAGTCCCTTGTGCGCGAACCCCGCCCTCCATCTCGTTCAATCTCACTCTGCTAACGATCCCGCCCGTAGTTTACACTCTCGCCAAGGAGATGCAGCCCTCCCAATTCCGGCCGACGCCGACGCACTCCTTCATCAAGCTCCTCGCCGACAAACAGCTCCTGCAAATCTGCCTCACGCAGAACATCGACACGCTCGAGCGCCGCGCGGGCGTTCCGCCAGCGCTCATCGTCGAGGCGCACGGGAGCTTCGCGAGCCAGCGCTGCATCGACTGCTCGTCGCCATACAGTGATGAGAAGATGAAGGTGGCGGTGGTGAGCGAACAAGTACCACTATGCGAGACGGCAGACTGCGGAGGACTGGTGAAGCCTGATATCGTCTTCTTCGGAGAATCGGTGAGCAGTCACGCAGTCCCCGAGCGATATCAAACTGAAAGGCGGGGGTTCAGTTGCCGTCGTCGTTCCATCGGGCTGTACCCAAGTTGCGAGAGGCGGATCTACTGATTGTGATGGGCACATCGCTGACAGTCCATCCATTTGCGTCACTTGCTCTGCTCGCGCGGGAGGGATGTCCGCGGTACGTGTGATGGTTTCTTTCGAGCTGAAAATCAGATGCTCACACTGGTTGACACCAGCGTCCTCATCAACAGGGATCGAGTGGGTGACTTTGGGCACCGTGTAGACGATATTGTGTTGTTGGGAAAATGCGATGATATTGTGCGCGAGCTGGCTAAGGAGTTGGGGTGGGCCGACGAGCTGGAGGAGGCATGGGCGGCGACGGCAGACAGCGTCGAGTCAAAGGAGCCGAAAGCGGAGGAGGCTGCCTCGGGAAGTGGAAAGGCGGAGGGTAAGGGGAAAGCTGATCAGGTGCAGGAGCAGCTGCAGGCGGAGGTGGACAAGATGACGAATCGGCTGGAGAAGTCTTTGGCGGTGTCCGGAGATTCGGTACAGGGGAAGGAAGTGCCTGAGCGGGCTGAGAAGCAGGCGGCTGGGGTAGAGACTGCCGATAATGAGGAGCCAAAGGGGACAGCTCCCGAGAACGATGAGCCGGTATCGACTGGAGACATAGATCTGGAGAAAGCTGACAGCGCCGGTGCCCAGAATGCGCCAAAAGCGCGGGCGTGTCCTAAGTGTACATGCATGTAGATTGCGTCTATAATGAAGATATTGGTGATGATTCTAACGAGCAAGTACCAGAATGCTAACCTGCGTCTGCATCACCGCCCACAGCTACACAGCCTGCATCTCGACATCTATGCGCTGAGCGAAAGGATGTCCGTACAGACCAACCATGTTATTGACATGCTCGACCATGACTGGCCACTCCTTTGCTACCCGCGGATCCCGCGAAGCCCACTGCTTTCTATCCAAGAACACCGGGCGGAACCGCCGCGGCAGCGGCGTTGGCGACGGCGTCCTCTCGTTCTCGGACGTCACATCCACCTCCATCGGCATTGCACGCGGTGGAGACCGAGCTCGAGCTCGTTTGGGCCGCGTTGGCGTCTCATCGAACGGGTTTGCGCCGTCGTCTTCGAGTAGCATCCTTTTCTCAGGCTTCTTGCCTGAGAAGGCAGCCTCGAAAGCGGCCATGCCTGCCGCATTCTTCGACCGAGATTGAGGTGTCTCGCGTACGGGCGTCAGCTTGAGCTTCTTTATTGGCGTGCGATGGGGTGTTCTGCTGCCGCTCCCCGCTTCGAAGGAGACGCCGCGTTTGCGAAGGGATTTGGTCGGGGAGTCCTGCAGAGTCCTGGTCTTCATTGCGGACTTTGAGGGGGACGCAGTTCCAGAGCGAGTTCTTGATTGGAGGGATGATTCGGCCGCAGCTTCGGCAGGTTTTTCGAGATCCAGAGAATCACTCGGGTCCGCATTGGAGGCTGGGTCTCTTAGGGCCTCCAGTTCGGAGCGTATCTTCTTCGCTACTGATTCGCATTCCTTGTTGATTATTTTGAGCACAATGTCAAATTGCTTCTCCGAGAGATTGTGGTCCTTGATCACCTCACTCATTCGTGTCTTCAGCTATGGCACATCAGCGCGGTCGAACACGGAAATCAAGGATTGGACTGCACCTGCACAATTTGAGCAACCCACCAAAACACTGCGCAGCGTACTAGATCGCTTTTAGAATCGTATTTTGGGGCCAGAACCTCCTTCAAGACCAGGACCCTTTCCGTGTCATTCATCCACCCTGCAACTTTGGAGCTCCTGCTTCCGGTGTATTCGCGATTGAGGTCAAGATAGCTCATTCCGGTGGTCTTGGTTTGGTTGACATCTGCAAAGAGCGCTTCGCGGACAGTTTTGAGGGTCTTCAAGAACACCTTCTCGTTCAAACAGGATGAGGTTTGCGCGACGGTTTGCGATATATCGCCATTGTTCAATCTGAATGAGTGGACATCAGCGATTGGTAGGCATTGTATGGGAATGACTGACTGTTGCGAAGCAAGGTACGCGCAAACCGCTGGGAGACCAATCACGCTGTCTGCGCCAATGTGGTAGCCAGAACCTGGCCTGGTTTTGGTTTTGGCCTGTTGCAATAGAATCTTTGCTTTTGTGAAGGTAGCTGCTTGGCTGCAGACTAAACGGAGTTGATCTTCCTCTGGTCTGCCCATGGTGGTGGTTCTGGTTCTGGTTCTGGTTCTGGTGGTGTGGAAGCACTAGCGCGACGACGCGAATTGTCGCACAACGTGACTTTGCCGCCGACACTGAAATCTCATTCTGATCACCGACTCCTCCAAGCCCAAAACACATATCCTCCAATCCCTAATGGCCACCACCGGGCCACCAAGGACCGTGTATCTGCCCTTGGAGAAGCTTGACAAATGCGCAAAATGCTCGAAGAAGACCGATCTGCGACTCTGCTCGTCGTGCAGCGAAGTGAGACATTCTAGTCTAACAGCCCCAGGTATTATCGACTTATTCGGTCCTGAAGCAAATATATTGCTCTGCACAATGCCAAAAAGCAGACTGGGGCGACCATAAGCCGATATGCGGTAAGCCCGAACTTCTGCCTGTAACGTCTTAACCCTTGCTCATATTATGCGGTCGAAGGCAAGACAGACAAGATTGACCTAGCCTCGTTCTACCCCTTTTTTGCTTGTCTCGTAGAAGCAAGTCATCTTCAGGGCGACAAGCCTATCCCTCATGCGCTCTCGCACCAAATCGTGAACAACCCCCACCCCCAATGCCCGCCTGTAGAGTTCCCGGATGGATGGGCTGGCAGACCTGTCATTCTGGGCGACCAACTGACCACACCGCCTGGAGGTGATGAATGGTGGCCATCTTCTCCATCGCTGAACGTCCGTGGCAAGCTTCTGCGAAGGATCATGCGCGAAGGAAGCGTGCTGCCCATCCTCACCGCGGTCTGCATCTCACTCATGGCTGAAATGTACACGACGACCAAGAAGCGCCGCACACGCCTTCGCTATAAATCCTCACCCATATCCGACTTCGGTATAGCGATGGGCTCTGCGCGGGTGACGAATCAAGACAAACTCGCGTACTTTCGACTTTCGGACGGTACGTTTGATCACGGCCAAGATCCGGACAAACATTATTGGATATACTTCACCACGATCAGGGGGGAAGAAATCCTTCTGGATTGCGCCATGTTCAGCTTCAACATGTGCTTAATGATCAACGGCACCGAGTCCTACCTGCCCCCGTTGCGGCCGATGTCCCAGTTCGCACCTGCCTTCTTCCGGGATAGAGTTATCGATGCCAACACGCCCGACATGCACACAGAGCGAAAACGCATGTCTATCCTTCGCAGCGAGACGCTCCGCCAGACCGTCGCGAACAGCGCGGACGGCTTCACACCCGTAGACGTCGCAGTGTTCACATCGTTCATGCAGCGTCTTTCAAACAAGAAGTGCACGGTGAAAGAGTCGGAGCTCGCCGGGACCTATGCGACACTGCATTGCGGGTTCACGCGCCTGTGCTTGCAGGAGCGCAGGTGGGAGAAGTGGCCGGCGACTCCAGAGCTGGGCATCGAGCAGGACCCGGGCGAGTCGATTGATGACCCTGATGACGGTTCGGATGCTTGGTTCGCCCATTTGAAAAAGTGGAAGAAGATGAAAAAGGCTGGGAAAGCAGATGGAACAATGGCACAGGTGCATCGTGCGTGGCGAGATGAATGGGAAGCGGCGAAGCGCAAATGAAATAGGTTTCCACGGGGATGTATTATCATCTCTTTACTGAATCGAAGATTAGCTGGCGAGTAAAACAGCTTGATCCTACTACGATAGTAGTACATTTTGATCCAGGATTATCCTGTGTTTGTCGGAGACTCGGAGACTCGGAGACTCGGAGGACTGACGTCGGACATCGGATTAGGCAAGGAATGCCGAGGTCACAGCCACGGCCTGGCCACACGACTTGCACAGCGACGACCAGCAGCAGTTCTGCACAGCTGCAGATCCCTTTGACACCCTATCTTTCTCTACTGGCAGGCCACCAGAATGCTGTCAGGATTTCTGATATTGGTCTTATGCCTCGCTTTTGCTACCCAGTCACGATCACATCCAGTTGATTTCATCCGAAAGATGACTTCAAGCTCGTCTCCGGCTGCGGGAGGCAACAGGTTGGCAGGCTGGGGCTGGAATTGGGGATGGGAGGGGGGAACAGTTTCCGTGGTCGACCGATCTCCACTTCTCGTCTTTCCATCTCGGGCTGGGGGTTTCGGCGGAGAGTTATCAGAGCATCACCTGGGTTATGTCATCCCGCTGTCCTCGTTCACTGCCCCTTGTACAACGAACACCTCCATTTTTGATTCTGATGCGCCACCAAATCTTGGTTGCCCGCCCTTATGTCGCACAGGGCCGAACGAACCCGAGTCATCAGAGACTTGGATCGCATTGGTGCAACGAGGAGAGTGCCAATTCGTGGATAAGGTCCGGGAGGCCCAGCGATTGGGTGCTACCATCGTTGTGGTGGGAGGCGATGATCCTGCTACTAGCGGGAACCCCGATGCGCTAGTGAATATGTACAGCCCAGGTATGTCGGAATATTCTTCTAGCGTGCAACGGTCTTGCTAACTGATCCAGCAGAAGACTCGTCGGATATCCACATCGCTGCGACCTTCATCAAATACTCCGACTATACAACACTATATTCATTAATACAGGCCTCCAATACTTCACATCAGGGTTTGAAGACCCTCACTGTCTATTTGACTGCAGACTCTGCCTGGGAATGGTACTCGTGCGTACTTTCATATCCTGTCAGACTCAGAAGTTTAATATTTGGATGATTAGCCCAATCCTGACTTTCGGATTTCTTCTACTGCTTCCCTCGTGTCTCACCCTCGTGACCCTGCTCGTTCACCGCGTACGCGCATCCCGTGCTGCGCAGCGAGATCGTGCCCCAGAGGAGATGGTGAAGAGTCTTCCCTCGCGAATATGGAACGGAACAGGTCTGGAAAAGACCGAAGATGCCACAGGCCCCTTGGAAAACGCCGATTCGGAGCGAGGTTCCGAGCCACCGGTTGAGGGTCCATCCACCTATCGCCCTGTGGATCTACCTTGGCACGAGCTCCAATTCGAGTGTGCGATCTGTCTGTCAAATTTCGCGAAAGGTGAAACGGTCCGTGTGCTACCATGTCAGCATATATTCCACATCGATGAAGTCGATGCATGGTTAATAAATGGGAAGAAACTGGTGTGTCCTTTCGCATTCCTCGAGAGTATGATTTGGCTTATCGGATATGACAGTGTCCCGTTTGCAAGGCTGATGTCACGCTACCATTGTTGAAGGGCCAGGTACCTGGTCATATCACTCCAACGGAGCAGGTTCCGGCAGCGGTGAATGCCGAAAGTCTATCTCCCCGCAGGCAACCATCGGAGCGGACTCCTCTTCTCTCTGAGTCATCCTCTCCGTAACGACCCGCGACTATTTTATACCTCGCAACGATTTCTGCTTTACTTTGTACTTACCACTGTCTGTCTCTGTACCTTGATATAATACACCCCATCTTTCGAGTCTCGACTCCCGAGCAGTCTAGAGCCTTTCGGCCTTTGTGGTTCCGCGATCTCAAATCTGGCCAATATGGCTGCGGTGGTTTGATCCGGCACTGTTGTCATATATTCAGCTCCGCGGCTTCGGCGATCGTTCATTTTCTCTGGTTGAGATAATACAAACAGGTCCAAACGGCCTCTTCCAGCTGTCGGGGCCTTAGACGCTTCATTGTAGGTTACCAGACATACATAAGCTGATGGCTGTCACTGGTAGACTAAAGCTTCGAGTAGCCATCCATATTGCGCCACAACGGGGACTGGCAACTGCGGTCCACGTGTGGGGAGATGGTACTTACATTTTAAGATATATGGGACAATGATCTACGGATTGATACCTCGTTTGTTCAAATACATTCTCCAGTGTTGAAGCTTTGAAGGGTTCTGTCAGATCAGACAATCCCCACGGAACTTTCCTGCCATAACCAGGGGCGCCGGTGGGCGCCTATTCTATTGTACCTTTTCTTCGATTCAATTCAACGCCTAGCGCCACTCAGGTTGCACCCAGTTGCGGTCCGGTCCAATTCCTTTCCGTTTACCTTTATTGTCTAGGGCGCGCGACGTCAGAGGATCCTTTTGACAGATGTGTCCCAGGTGAGACCCTGAGTACACTCCTCGATCGTGATGTTTTGCCCATTTCTAATGATGTGGTGAGACCGCCGAGTCACCACAAGCTTTGTATAATATATTGAGTACGGGGCGCTGAAATTCGGATACGCTAGCCGGTTTGGGATGGATCCCATTGTGATATATGGTCGCCATCCTATCTTGTGGGTTTGCCGGAGATATGGCACCTTCATCTCCAGGCATTTAAATAAAAGCGCATCGTCGCGCTTGTTCTTTTCTGGCTTTACAACTATCTCTTTCCTGTCTCTGGAGCTCTTAATTCGTCGTGGAAGTCTCACTGTAGCTCTGTTCAACTTGGGTAGTCTCGCTGGATTCACACTCGATCGCTTGACGCGATGCAGCAGGTCGCGTTTAACATGCCACCAAGGAAAGGTAAGTACATTGCATTTCGCTCTATCCAATGCTCTCTTTGAATAACGTACGTATCATGGAAGCCCCCCCTTTCCAGTACGCGCATCCCCAGCGCTCGGACGACGACGCGCTAGCGCGCAACTTCCCGCGCGCTTTCACCGGGGAAGGACACACGGATCAGACTAGTTTGACAGCTTATCGCACCAAACTGTGTCGCTATCATCAAGCAGGATTCTGTCGGGCCGGGTTGGCATGTCCTTTCCTCCATACACCGCAAGGTAAGCAAGATCATGGAGATCCCGCGCCTCCGAGCTCCTGCGGATATTAAATGAAATGTATTTCGTTGGCAACAGATCACGAAGCGCGCGCACGCGAGGCACTGAGCTATTCCTCAGGACTGCAACCGAATGTTCGGTGTAAGTTCATTTTATTTCTTCTTTACAATTCCCCATTTTAGGAACTCATTGAACTTGATGATCCTTAGCACGGCCATCAATCGCCATACCGCCCGTACAATATCCCGTGTATACAGGATATCCGTATACGCAAACGTGGTCGCCCCACACCGGACTTTCGGCGCAACCTCAGGCGCAGCCGCAGGGCCATTTCCAACTCGGCGTTCCACCTAACGTGGGGCCTGTGCCGTATCTCGATCCTTACGCATATTATTATTATTCTAACCCGTCAGTGTCACCTAACTCGGCAATTGACGAGTTAACCACTCCTTTGGACGAATCTCGATTGGTGGCCGAACCCCCGCTTGGTCATCCACCTTACCCGCTCTTTGCCTCCACATCGAACCTGGGCTACCGTCAGCCCAATGCTCCTCCCAGCAATTATCAAGTCGACCGTTTTGGATATCCAACCGTCAGACCTCCCGGGCGGACTAACCAACAACGCTCCGCGTCGGCCCCGCTCTCTCGAAAGCGCATTGCATCGTATAAAAGTACGTTGGCACTGTAAGAGCAATTGCTCTGCCATACTGACTGCTTGTCTAGCTAAGCCGTGTAAGTTCTGGGGACGGGATGGTACCTGTCCGAACGGCCCACAGTGCACTTTGTAAGCTGTCTCTCGCCAATCCCATATGTCTGGCTCTGACATCTGTTCAGTCTACATGACGAAATTGCGTCGGGACAGCTTGACTCCGCGGAAGCGGCCTCGCCGTCGTCGTCGTCGGCCGACCGCAGTGGCCAACCTCCGGCTGAGTTGCCTCGCAAGCCGCTCTCCGTTATCGAGGAAAAGAAGTCGCAGGGCATCTACCCTATCAGCTGGCGAGTAATCGGTGGCGGCGTCATGATGGGTGGCAGTCGTGAGCATTCCCGCCTGCATCACCGTCAGAGGCATGCTGATAAAATCTTCGCCGCAGGAGAAATATGCCGCGCGTTCACAGCCGGTCAGTGTAACAAAGGAGACGAATGTCCGTTCACACACGAAGTGGAGTATGATTCTATCGGTGAGTTTATTGCATGGGACCTTCCAAGGTTGTTGACGCTGACGATCAATGCGGGCCATTATGCGCCTGTGACGACCACGCTAGTGCCAGGTCCATACACGCACCTGCAGATACCCCGCTCCATGGCGCAGACACGCATCGAAGAGCCGCCCCAACGACTCGCCCCGAGAGCCCTCAAGCCGCCCTCCATATCGATCCCGCCACCCGCCGACTTCCTGCCCGCCTCGAGCTCCGCGGGCACCAGCCACTCTGCACAGGCCACCGCCCTCCCAAGCTTCGACGAGGCGGACCGGAAGAGCCCAACTGGCCATCGCAGGACGCGGTCCATGACGACGCCCCCTGTGTCGGGGTCTCCGGTGAACGTGAGTGCTTGCGTCCGCTGAACGGCCTCGTGAAATCGAGATGTGGGCTGACGAGGTCGTGGGTGGGTGTAGCTGTTCCCCGCAGAGTCGCCCGGGGGGCTCTGATTTTATCAGACACGATCAACGGCCTCGCCGCTGCCTTGAGGCGCGGGGCGCTGCACCTGTCACTGTCAGTGCCCATCGCACCGCACTCCCGACGGCGAGCAGCATCAACATCACCACGTTTTTCTGGACGGAACCCATGCATACCAGCCGAATACCAGCGCATACCCAGTGCCCACGCAATCAAATCACTAGTGATATCATACATGTCGACCATTCTTTCGCAATTTACGCATCCAACCATACTCTCACAATTCAAATATTCACCTATCCTGCCATCCTGCCATCGATATCGATCTCCGCCGATAATAACTCTCCTTGATTCAGTCCCTTTGATACTACCCTATTTAATCGCATACCATTTCAGACTTAAGCACTGAGGCGTTTACGCTTATAATCAATCCGGCTTTCTCGAATCTACGCGGCCCTAGTGCGCGGTTAGGGCCTAGGGCTATAACTTTCAATGGACGATTTGCGATTTGTGATTTGCGATTTACAGAGGTATGTAGATACATTGGAGTTGCTATCAAGATGGCAACGGCGACGCGGGATAATGATACGAAGATACGAAGATACGAAGATAGCGGTATAAGACGGCCTGCACACATCAAAGTCGGGCAGACCAGCAAACTGAGAGCAAACGAGCGCGTGTCCGTGTCTGGTAATGTAGCCAGCTACAGAGCCAGCTTCACAGATATAAAGACAAAATATATCGCAAGACCAACCCGTGCACCCACACTATTGATTGTGATTTGAGTACCGCGGCGGGGGCGGGCCGTACGTGTCGTGGCTGGCGCGATCAGGGCCGAACGGGTTCGAGCCGTACGAGTTCGTCGAGCCGCGCATCTCCTGCAGATTGACCATGGACGCCGGATCCTGCAGTTGCGCATAAGATTGGCCATGCTGCGATGCCGAGCCGCCCGCGCCATCGCCCGCTTCGAGGCCCTTCGACCGGCCCCCCGACCCCTTGTTGAATCCGCCCTTCTTGCCGCCCTTCTTGCCGCTGCGCCGGCAGCAGCAGCGCCACACGATGAGGGACACGCAGAGGACCACGAACAGCAGGCAGCCGAGCAGGATGTACGGCCAGTGGCTGATCACCTGCTCCTCGTAGTGCTCCTTCTTCTCCGCCTCCGACTCGGGCGAGTGCTGCGCCTGCGACGCGGGCACGAGGGCCTGCGAGGCCGCGCCCGTGGTGTCGACGCCGCCGAGCCGCGCCTTGACGAATTCGGTGTGCGCGGTCGCGGGGACGGTGATGGGGAGGAGCTGGATGAAGGGCTTGCCCGTGTCGATGCTGCTCTCGTCGACCCAGTCGCCGTAGTCGAAGAGCGTGTATGTGTTGCGGAGGAAGCCCATGCCCACTGCAAAACGCGAAACATATCGTTAGACTCCCTGACCATAATCGAAACTGCGCGTAGAGTATAGCGACTCACGGATGAGATCGTACGAGCCCAGCAAACTGAACGCGGACGTGATGGGCTGGAACGTGCCGACGCACATCGACTTCCCGTTCGAGTCTGTGACGTTGAAATCGGCCGACACGGTGTCGAGCGGGTGGATGGGGATGTTGACGCCGCCAAAGTTGAAGCTGATATTCAGCATCTGCGTGCAGGGCACCAGCCAGAGCTGCTCAGCGACGTCAAACTCGGCGCCCTGAACGCGGCCGTAGATCGCATCGGAGACGGCGCGCGGGACTTGCGGGAATGTGTAGCCCGAGTCTGCGTGGTGCGTGCCAATGTCAATGTGGGCTCACAACAGACACCGGAGACACCGGAGAGAAGGCTCACCGAACACGGCGACGAGTTGGCCGTCTGGGGCCTTGGGCACGATAGAGGATGTAGAAATGACGCTCCCGTCGGGGCCGACAATGCCCTTGTCCTTGCTACAGCACAATATCAATATTAACGAGCCGTCCATCCAAATCCACCACCCAACACCCCGACACGCCGGGGAACGGGGACACGGGAAAACTCACTCGCTCAGGATCTGCCAGTGCTGGTCCGCGCTGGTGAGCACCACCGTCGACTCGACGGGGATCTGCGGCTGCGCGGCGATCTTCTCGTAGCCGGGCACGAGCTCCGCGACGGTGATCTCGCCCTTGAACGTCTCGCCGGGGTCCTCGAGCCGCGAGAGCAGCATCGTGATGTAGTTCTCCGAGGTGAGGTTCTGCTGGAAGATGCGGTTCAGCATGCAGTCGCCCGCGTCGCCGCTGATCTTCTGGTGGATCACCGAGCCGGAGTTCGGGCCGAGGCCTGCAAGCGCAAGGGAGGGCGGTCAGCGCGCGCGGCAGCGGAGGGCAGGGGGCAGGGGGTAGAGGAAGGGAAAGGCCAACCTATGAGCCCGTCGTAGCCCTGCGCGGAGATGTCGGTGGAGAACGAGGCGGTATTGGTGACCAGCACGAACGCCTGGTCTGGCACTGTGAAATTGTCGAAAGAGAGAGAGGCGGCGTTGACGTCCCCTGAGACAGTCTGTGAGCCGCGATCAGACCCGAAAATGCGATGCAGACCCACCCGCCGCTTGGCCGACAGCATATGAGAGCGTCAGTGACTTGCCGAGATCCTTGGCTCCCGGCACGGCCGTCGCGACCCACAAGTCTGAGCTAAAACACGGTAGTCAGGCGCTGAGACCGGGCCCCTTCGTCGAAAAACACACCTGCCGGTGTCGAGCATGACGGGGATGGCCTTGCCGCCTAGAGTGATATTCGCGATGTATTCCGCGTTGTGTGTATTGGTGATGGTGGAGCTGCCGCCCACGGACGCACGCCGTCCCAGACGGTTGCCGGGGCTGGCGACGCTGCGCTTCACGGACCGCGCCGTGACGGGGAACCGGACGGCACCCGCGCGGAGGGAGACATGCGAGAGCAGGAGCGAGAATAACGAGAGTGGGATTAGAGAAAGGAAATGCATCCAGGCCAGGAGTTCGGGAAAAGGGAGACGAGGGAGAGAGATGGGAATGTGCGGAGGTTGTACCCCGTGTCACTCGTTGTCGAGGGCCGCCGGCGCCTATCATCGTCTTGCCCTCTCATCATGATCCAAAGACTCAAAATAAACGGCCGTATTTATACATGATTATGCTCGTACACTGTGCTCCTCAGACTCGGCCCCTCTTTCACTCCTTCTCGCCTGCGACGGGGTACTTGTGCAGTGAGGCATCACCGGCGAGGATGCGCTGGCCTTCTTGCTGGGTCTCAGGCTGGAAGCAATTTGATCAGCGCGCTCCTGGCTGGCAGGGGAATAGATGTCAACGAACCTTATCAAGAGCCTGCGGGAAAGCATCGCAGTCAGTAACGTGCCCAGCAAGATGCAACCAGTCCGAAACTCACCTTGCCCCGCGTTATTTTGGCGTATCTGCAGCCAAGAAACCGCATTAGCGCGACCTCCAGATCTAATATCTAATGAGCCCCGACGCACCCAATAACCTGGTCTTTGAAGGACGTCTGGTGGGGATCCGCGACCTCTGGGGTGTTGTCCTGCACCTCAGCGCCGTCTCCCGGTGAAGTCGAAGCTGCCCAAAGTTCAGCCCGCAAGTTTGCATGCGTTCAACAGGGACGCTAACCTTGCTGAGGCGCCTCGTGCACCTTTGTAGACGGTACGGTTTCAGAAGGGGCTGTTGTCGTTGAAGGGTTAATAACTTGACCGCTAGTAGACTGCTCGGTGTTCCTCTACCTTGTGTGTGAGACATTGTGCAGAATGTATGCGGTTTTCTAGGAGGTTGGGGTGTGGTGGTTGGAGGTCAAGTATGAGGAAGTTTGGGCTTTCGAGGATGAGATACGTTGGAGTCCGCAGTGATGTCATACCTGAAGCCCCCAGATTCCGAATCTGCTCCTTCCGAGGCCTCGTAGATTCATTTAGTTGTTCCGGATTTTCGTCAATTGCAATCATGAAGCCAGATGCTTCACAGGACATTGTCACAAGACAGTCAGATGCGCGAAAAAAGGGCAATTTGACATGGAGGTAGCCACAGCAACATCCATTAGCTCACGGTTATGACATACGTGGTTGCAAGGCTGTGCTGTCAATAGAGTCGGCGTATAGCCCACGGCCGGGAACGGCCGTGCCGGCCGACTGATGGGCGCCCGCGCCACCATATAACGATGTTCTACAAATACCACTTACTGGAGTGCGAGCCTGCAATCAACTTCCATCACTCCCTACCATGCTCATTTCAGACGATAAGGCGAATATTCAGGGCCCTCAAGAGGACACCCCGGAGTCGTTCGAACCACCCCCACCGGAGTACAATACAATCGCAGATACAGGTCAGCCGATTCAAGTTTGCCCAACTATGGTATCTATGGTATCGTACTGAGAATAATTTTAAAGGGCATCATGCGGCATACGCGCCTGACAGGAAGGACGGCAGCTCCCACGAAACAGTCCTTGCTCCCCCGCCGCCAGAAGAGCTGGAGGCGGAGAACAAGAAGATCGAAATGCTCTACCACACGCCCGATTCTGGGCAATTCGGCTACATGAAGGGCCCACCGGCGGACCAATACCACCCATACGACGCATCCCCTGCCCAATACGAGCCTCCCCCTAATCCTCCTCCAACGATGCAAGGGCAAGGGCAATACCCCGCGTATGGTGTACCTCCTCCCATGGGCGTGGCGGGCACATCCTCAGGCGGAATGGCAAGCCCAAGCAGCCAACGGACCGACAGATCGCCGCCCTCATTCTCCCGCGCGCCCCCGCCTGGGCTGCCGTACAACGCCTTCCCCCCCACCTACCTGATCGCCCTCAGAGGCGATGTGGCGCACGGATTCCCGCCCATGCCGCCGCCCTCGCCAGTGGCGCCGCACCCGTTCGCCACCCACGACGTAAATGAGTCCGATTGGACAAGGTGCGATTTATCCTTGCGCGAACTGAGTACAAAGGAGCTGTGCTGATATTGTATATGTGGTCCCAGATTCCTGCTCGACCTGCACAGAATTGGCTCAATACCTCCGAAAAAGCCGTTCGCGCTGATGGGCCGACAGGGCCCCATTTCAAGTTCGCATCCACTTTTATCACCGGGTCTTACATCATATCTGACGAGGGCGCCCAGTGATCATCAACGCGGTGCGCGAGGCCGTCGCCGACGATCCATCCACCAAGATCCGCGAGCTCGTCGATCTCTGGAACGCCGTAAGTCTTTGACCATTAATAGTATACCGGGGACTGCCAAGTGCCAACACACCTCTGAAATCTGAACGAACAGCATTTTTTCCACCCCCGCCGCATGGAGGCCATCCTCGCGGCCGGCGCAGAGCGGATCGACAGCGGGACGGGCCCCGTGCCCGCGCTCGACCAGCACATCGAGGCGCTCGAGCGCGGGGCGTCGGGGTCGATGTACGGGTACGGCGCGGATTACGATTATGACAATCCGCGGGCGAACGCCTTGGAGCAGATCAAGAGGGCGCGGTCGCGCGGGGGCGGGTTTGGTGGTGGGCGAGGGCGCGGGCGAGGGGGCGGGCTAGGGGGTGGGCTGGGGGGGGGGCTGGGGGGTGGGCTAGGGTTTGATTCAGGCGGGGCCAGGCGTGGGCGTTACAGGTTATTTATTGTGGGGTTTTAAGTTGTGGCCCATGCCAGTGATGATGTCGTGTATTTTTAACCTTTGCAATGGGCATCTAGATGCCCATTGGAAGGCTGTAATGGTTCTCGGTGTATGATTTCTGTTTTGCGAGACGCGTACGGTCGCAGCCTGCTTTGCTTCAAGAGTGACTGGTGAATGCAAATTTAAAGCCCGGTTTACTTATAACCTTTGGAGCTCGCGGTAAAATGCCAAAAAAATATTAGATAGGCTTGGAAGCACAAGCATGTTTTCATGGCTGCTGATTCGGACTCCGGAGGCACCATCACCAGGCCTTAGCCTCTGTATATCCAACTGTGAAGTTCCTGGCATACTCCGCGCACGCACAACGGGTCCCACATGAGCCCCATAGCTGCTGGGCATACCTGAACCTATGTTGTTCAAGACCAGGGTTGACGCGCCAATAAGCAAGCAAGTCCTGGCAGGGTTCGGAGCTGAGCGGGCGGTCCTCGCTCAGTCCCGGATGTAGAAACAAATCGTACCAGGCTACAACCGACGTACAGCGGGAGCAAAGCAGAAGCACGAACTACACACCTTCCAGAGTTTAGAAAGATGAGTTGCTTTCTCGGAGTAGCTTCGTTCTCGTCCATCTGCATAAATTGACGCAATATGACTGCGTAGACATTCTCTCACGATGAACCTTTGCGTAAGATGGCGCCGATTATGCGAGGCAAGTTCGTGGAAAATCCATGCCGCATTGGGAGTACAAGTGATGATAAATCATGGCCAGATACTGGTATTGCTAGCTGCTCGGATGACGCCAGGGAAGTGGCATTCCGCGATGTACAGCTGTCACTCTGGAGGAGTAGCTGTCACTCTGGAGGAGTAGCTGAGGATACATGCACAAGAGCGAGCGCCCAGCCTTGAGTGAATCGGGTGTTCATTGCAATCAGAGGTGGTTAAGGAATCCAGTATCGAGCGTGGGTGATGAACGTGGGTAGAGTGTTGTAAGGCGTCCGGGTGTTTCTTCTTCGTGGTGGTGTTGCGGCGAGGGCGACAATGCTTGTAGCCCACGGGACGTATACTTAGCGTAGAGGCAGCGATATATGTACCATACCTTCCCGAGCATTCTAAGTGGGAATTTCTCACTTGTTTGTTGAGATGGAGGCGACAGAATACAAGTCCTAGAAGTCTGAGAAAAGAGGTGGAGGCCTTGCCTAATGTTTACAACTGTTCTTGATGTGATGCACGCGCTTTTGAAGGAGCGTGCCAAGGATACCGGATGTTGGTTTGCCGTCACCCTGCTCCACAAGTCGCAGGAGGTCAGAGGCAGGTCACTTGGCCCGGGTAGGGAATCAAGTCTTCATGACGCACGTCAGTCGACAGCTGGGAAGTCGTATTTGTATCTGGTTAAGATTAATGCGACCGGAAAGATGGGAGGATGCTGAAAAAAACAGGCAAGGAAATGATAGGAGGGCGCAAGAGGCAAGCGAAACTGTAATCAGATTATTATCAGGCATATCGACTCATCCCAATTCGACAGAATACACAATTCGACACTGCTTCCGGGGTCTTCATCGGTTTTCGACCTTTTACCTTCAGTTTTCGCCTTTCTCGGCTATTTCGCCTTTCTATCCTCCCGGTAAAATTCGAGGGCAATGATATAGCATATTAGATACTGTGCCTTTTGTGGCTGTACCAAGGCTGTTACTTCGCGACGAAATGCGCCCGCTGCTGCGCACAGCAATATTAATCAACGATCGATGATGTACAAACTTCTACACACGCAGGCAACGTGCAGGATTGCAAACTTGCTTAAGCTCGCTATCAATCAATCATTCTTACGCTGCCTACTATGATCATACTCACTCGAGACGAGAACGTGAACGGTTCTTGTATCCAGAGCTCCGACGCTGCAACGGAAATGTCAGAGGACACTCCAGAGTCGCTCGAACCACCCCCACCAGATTACAACAATATCGGCGATACAAGTCAGACAATTTGCTCAGCTATGGTGTATACAATGGGCTCACAATAACTTGGCAGATCACTATGCATCCTACGCGCCTGACAGGAAGGATGGCAGCTCTCGCGAAGTAGTTCTCGCCCCCTCACTGCCAAATGAGTTCGAGGCGGAGAACGTGAAAATGGATATGCCAGGCTACCAGGTACCTCGTTCTGAACACTCCGGTTACAAGGCGGGCCCGCCGCCGGACCAATATCATCAATATGACACACCCGCTAGTGCTGCCAAATACGAGCCTCCTCCCGGCCCCTCAACGCGCGATCAGCACCAGTATGCCCCACCTGGCCCATCATCCCCCCCAATGATGCAAGGGCAATATCCTGCGTATAATGTGTCTCCTCCCATAGGCATGGCAGGTCCGTCTTCAGGTGGAATGGCAAACCAAAGAAACCAAAGGATGGACAAACCGCCACCCTCATTCTCCCGTCCGCCCCCACCTGGGCTACCGTATAACGCCTTCCCCTCCACCTACTTGATTGCCCTCAGAGGCGATGTAGCACGTGGATTCCCTCCCATGCCGCCGCCCTCGCCAGTAGCACCCCACCCGTTCGCCACTCATGACGTGAACGAGTTTGATTGGAATAGGTTTGGCTCGTGCTTGTACGCAAAAAGTAGCCGTGCTGATCTGTATTTCCAGGTTCCTGCAAGACCTTCACAGAATTGGCTCGATACCTCAACCACAGCCTTTCGCTCTGATGGGCCGACAAGGCCTAATATCAAGTTCGTTTCCACTCTTATTATCGGGCTTGACGTGACTGACGAGGGCATCCAGCGATCATCAACGCTGTGCGCCAGGCTGTCGCCGAGGATCCATCAGCCAAGATCCGCGAGCTCGTCGATCTCTGGAATGCTGTGAGTCTCTGATCATTACTCTGACGACTATCGAGTACCAACACACCTTTGAATAAACAGCATTTTTTCCATCCCCGCCGAATGGAGGCTATACTTGCGGCAGGCCCAGTAAGAATCGACAGTGGGACTGGCCCCGTGCCTGCTCTGGACCAGCGCATTGAAGAGCTTGAGCGGGGCGCATCGGGATCAATGTACGGATACGACTCTGATTCCGACTCTGACGATCCTCGGGCCGGCACGAGAAGAGGGGATAGACAAATAAGACGAGAGCTAAGACGAGAGCAGAAGAGAGCCAGAAGAGATATGAAGAGAGCGCGAAGGGCCGGCTCAGGTGGTGGGTCAAGCAGCGCCAGGTTGCATGGGCGTTATAGGTTGTTCATTGTGGGGTTTTAAGTGGTAGTTCAGTGATAGGATGATATCGTCTGTTTTTCACCTTTTGAATAGGTAGCTAGTTGCTCGCTGGATGGTTGTACCAGCTCTCCCTCGGTGGGCGCGTCATTTGGGTCACACGCGAGCCGCGGAGGTGGTTAATTCATATATACAATACATGATGTCGAATAGCTCCAATACGACGGCGGGAATGTGTGTAATTAAGAAGCAATCATGAGTACTCATAATTACTTACAATGTACGAATCTTGATTCGAATATCTCATACCAATAAACTAAGGCTTGTGATTTGACAGAAGCCCAGGTCTCGTCCAGCACTTCCACAACATCTTCGGCTAAAAGATGCATGAATTCAACAGCCAATCGTAGAGCTGGGAAAAACACTCAGGGCCTCCTTTTCGAGATCCAGCAAGTTTTGAGATCCAGCGATATATTTTCTGTGTAGAAATTGAGCTGTCCATCCTACTCACTTGCTCCGCGGTGCTTGAAGCTTGAAGCTCCAATGAGCATAGAGTCGCTATGCTCGCGACTCATCAGGCTGTGATGGGAAATCCAGCGCAAGGCAATTTCTGCCGTGCTTAGATTATGCAGATCAGCGACTGCCTTGGACTGCAGATCACGATGGTACAAGTATGCCTTGTGCCCAGCGAGGGTGCACATGCACCCTGGCACATCATGTTTCTGGAAGATTTCAAGGATTTCATTGACGCGGTAGCCAGCGAGTGTACGCGGGCGCCCTCCTTGCCGAAAGTCATCGCCCAAGGGTGAGCTACCGATCAAACAGGATGCTTCGTCGTCGATTACCACTATATTCAGCGCACTCATAGACGTGGTTTTAGTCGCAGCCATTATGTCCACGGTTGTGGTCTCAGCACAGGAGCTCAAAGACCTGTCAAAGGCCGGTCGGATGTTGGTCGAATGTGAGTTGAATGTGGGGAACAATTGTGGCTTTCGGATCTCCCGGCGGGAAGGGTTACCGGTAACCGGTGACGTGTGTGTCGTGAACGACACTGACAGGTGGCTGTGGCGCGGGTGTTGTACATGTACTAGATCAAAATAACTGGGCCGAAATTTCCCAACTCTCCTCCAACATGTCCTCTGAACAACCTTTCCAGATTAATATTTCTTCAGAGCAGATTGCTCAGCTCAAACAGAAGCTCTCGCTCACCATTTTCCCTGATGAGTTGGATGGGGCTGGCCGAGACTACGGTGCCCCGCTCAGCGATATTAAGCGTCTCATCGCGCGTTGGTCGGACGGCTTTGACTGGAAGGCTCAAGAGGCGGCCATCAACGCTGACCTACCCCAATTCACTAAAGATATCGAGGTGGATAGGTTTGGAAAGCTGAATATCCACTATGTGCACAAAAAGAGCACGGTGGTAGACGCGATTCCATTGTTGTTTGTGCATGGCTGTGAGTCATTGCTGGTATTTATAACTTGGAGACCTGATGTCCGAGCCAACGAAGGGCCAGGAAGCTTCTTGGAAGTCCGCAAGCTTCTCCCGCTCTTGACAGACCCGTCTCCCGATCACCCAAGTTTCCATGTTGTCGCAATTAGTCTACCGGGCTACGGATTCTCCGAGGCACCGAGCAAGAAAGGCTTCGGTCGAGCTCAATTTGCAGAGGTGCGATAAAACCTCCAGTTTTGCAATTGTGTTGCAGCATTTCTCAACCTGTCCTTAGGTCGGAAACAAAATTATGCTTGCGCTGGGGTATAACGAATACGTCACCCAAGGCGGCGATTGGGGGCACATTGTGAGTTTCAATAAATAACTAAAATATACCGTCGTTGGGTCCTCATAAATTTGCGTATAGGTAACTCGCAAGATCGCTGTCGACTACGGGGGCAAACACTCCAAGGCTTGGCACACCAATTTCCCCCTGTGCGCTTATATTTGTCTTCCCCACAAACATTCTCTTAACTCTACCTATATTTCATTTCAGTGCTAGGCCCCCACACCCGTTCTGGAACCCCCTCAGCTTTCTCGGCCTCTTCCTGCCAGGGTCTTGGACCGAGGCCGAGAAAGCCGGTGTCGCACGCTCACAAGCCTGGTTGACAGATGGACACGGCTACTTCAAGGAACACAGCACTCGCCCCCAAACCATCGGCTACTCCCTCGCCGACAGCCCTGTAGGGCTTCTCGCGTGGATATACGAGAAGCTGCTCGAATGGACGGATGACTACCCGTTTACCGACGACGAGGTACTTACCTGGATCTCTGTCTACTGGTTCTCGCGCGCGGGCCCTGCTGCGTCCTTGCGCATCTATTACGAGGTAGAGCATGAGAGCGAGCCAGACGGGCCTAGTCCGAAGATACCTATGGGAGTGACGTACTTCCCCAAGGAGCTCGTTAGCCTGCCCAGAGCGTACGCGAATCTTCTCAGCTATTCAAGTTGTGGCAAGCCGATGTTGACGTGCTTTGCAGGTGGATGCGCCGTCAAGGCAACCTCGTGTTCAGCAACGAGCATGACAAGGGCGGTCACTTTGCCGCATTCGAGCAGCCCGAGCTGCTTGCAGGGGATCTGAGGAAGATGTTTGGGCGTGGTGGTCCAGCTTTTGGCGTCACTGGTAACACTGGTTACGCACAGACATCTAAGGTCTGAGCAGCGATGTACCCTCGCCAAGGCTTGATTGGATTGGATTGCGCGTCTCTTACCGCTCCATATCATTGTATGCATGTTATTATTTGATTCGTATGAAGTGAAGTTACCATATTTAAGTTATAAACATGCTAGCATTTTAGCTCTGCGGTCGAATCCCGAAGCGAACGGACAGCACGGCTCCGGAGTCCGAATCAGGCATACTGCTGCTATCTCCAACTTTGAACTCACACTGCTTGGTGCCGGTACATACTGATAACGTAAGTCTTGAGCATTCTTCCAAGCTGGCGTCATCGTACTTTGAAATTGACTGGACCATATGTAGTTGGTGATATGGCAATCCACAACCCCGAAGTGGAAGGCAACATCTTGAGGGAAGTTCGCCCTGCAGATTCAAAGATCGTACCCCTGGACTCGTCACTGCTCGATCTATCGGATGAAGAGGGGGAGTTCTTGAAATGGGCGATCTCTCCAGATGAGAGTGTAGTGAAAGAAATGATCTTGCGAACCCAGGCAGAGTATGCGCGCTGCGATTTCTTCGTTACAAAGATCTGATGGCATTTCGCAGATCCTAGTAAGTTCCCGACCTCCATCATGCACTTAGCACCGACAGAAGAGTCAGCGAGCTTTTCCCATACCCATGTATCCAATTGTTCCACTTCGTCTCCCTCAAGATGATGAGGAACGCAGTTTATCAAAAGGTGCTAGAGGTAGGAAAGACCGGTGAGACGGTTTTCCTTGACATTGGCTGTTGCAGTAAGCTCTCTTCCAAACGTCATGTTCGAGGCTCGATTGATAACACTTATCCAGTGGGCACAGACTTGCGGAAACTCGTCTATGATGGGTATCCCGTTTCTCGCGTTCTCGGCTGCGACCTCCGTCCAGAATTTATCACCGCAGGGTATGATCTCTACCAAGACAAAGCGTCATCCAAAATCCACTTTTTCGCTTCTGATGTGTTTGACATACCTGTGAACGCCCCAGAACGCTCAATTGATATCCCACTCGCGAACGTCAACCATCTATCCGATCTAACCAACAAGATCACGCATCTGTATTCGGGGGCCCTTTACCACTTGTTCGATGAAGCGACGCAATACGCCATAGCGGTTAGGATGGCTACGCTGATCAGGAGGACCACCGGCTCGGTCATTTTCGGAAGGCATCAGGGATTGGAACCAGAAGGTATGATAGCGGACGCGATGGCTCGGTAAGCACAGTTGTCAGTCGTCCCTGGAGCAAAGAATGATGCTGACGATGCGGAATACGCCTTGTAGCGTGAGATATGGCCACTCCCCCGCATCATGGAAACGCCTTTGGCATCGAGTGTTTATCGAGCTGGAAGGAATCCAGTTTGCGGAGGAGCGCGTTAAGATCGATGCAGAGTTTGCAGAAAGCGTTCAGTATGGAAACATGAATGCACGCATGATGTATTGGAGCGTCAGCATTTTGTAAGGCGGGGGCGGTGGGCTCAGGAGATTTCCGTGAAGGCTGGTTGGCATTTGTTGGGTAGATATAACTGGATGATGTGCGTGGAAGAGAATCGTATATATGCCATTTGCGATCATTATGTCGACGCGAATAGGAACTTATCCTGTTCTAGCTTCTGAAGCGATGTCCATGTGTCAGCTAGCATGCATGTCAATTACTCGTCAAGACAAGGCTACGTACAGAATTGAACATCCAGGAGAGCCAGCTTCGCGCAGCTGCAGGCAGCTGGGAGTTCAAGTATCGATACAGATACATGTAAGCAACTGCTCTTGGAGCACGGTGCGATGGAGGTTGGTGAGAACACATGGATCCGGGAGATGAGAACAGGATATTGGTATGAAGCTCGAAGAGGGATCGGAAAGGGCCTGTCAACTGCGGGACAGATAACAGCACCGAGACCCATAATTGGAGGATACAGATCGTATGCACATGAAAGGGACTGGTACTCGGTACCGTAAGTGTGGGTAGACTCGTGCGGTCCACTCAGGCGCCGTACGTTACCGGGTTGCGGTTACACAAACAGTTGCTTTCACGCACACTTTTGATATGCCCTCATCCCAGCCTAAAGCTGCCCTGCCGTACAGTCAGTCTGCAGGCAGTAATCATATCCACCAAGTCAATTGCAAGCAAGAAGCCCGCTGCCAGGGATATGCGTTGACAGGATTAGTCGGCGTTGAACATTCAAATTTCGGAAGTGCTGCGGGTACGGTAATTTTTTCAAGAGCTCTGTGCGCTTAATGTAACTGGTATAAAGGTGCTTGACTTCATCGCTCAAAGCCGAGAGTCCGCATAGCAAGAACGGGTTGTCAGAAGAGCCACGAACAGAATAAGCAAGTCCATAAGTTAGAGCCAGATAACCAATATCACTGCCTCTTGAAAGCGCGTTAGTGGATATAGTCATGTACTTGTCGCGGAGAGGAGTTTGAGAGGAATGACACGACGAGCGACTTGGTTTGCCGTGAAGAGTCGAAAGGCGCACTGGCGACTTGCCGGAGCCTGAGAACGCATTGTTACCGACATCCGAAACCTCCTCAGTTCCCTCCTTCCAAAGTCCTTCTATACACGCTATTCTTGCGAGGCGAAGATACAAGTTGGCACGGATTCGAACTTGGAACTCAGATCTGCCTAATTGGACATCCCGTCACTTAGGCATACTCCGGGTACTCAGTGACCAAGGATCAGGGGGACTCATTTCTCCCAAAAGCGCGAAGTTCAGGGCAAGACCAGTTCAAGAACAAATTGTATAGCGCGCATGTCGAACAGTCAGGGGAGCAATAACGGCGAGAGTGGTCGGAGAGGTCATGGTCCAGCTGCCGTCTCTTGTGCTGAATGTCGAAGGTTGGACTCTGCCATCTGTCTCATTTGACCTCCCAAGTCCCTAAGCCATATCCTGCTCGTGCAGATCCAAACTCAAATGCGATAGGTACGTGAATCAAAATCTCACAATACAATCAGATGGATAAACACCTGGGCCATCCTCAGGACCGTCCCATGTCAAGCATGCATTCGCCGAGGCTGCAGCCACCTTTGTCCCAATGGTGAGCACATTTTACATGGCCTCTTTCTGCTTGTTCACAGCTCATCTCATATATAAGGAACTATGCCAGCTACAAAAAGTAACAAGTACGCCGCGGCAAATACAACATACTCTACCTACGCCTGTGGTGTTGACTTAGATGCTATGACAGAACGGTTGTCGCGCAGACCCAAAAGCTAGTAAAAGACCTGAAAGCCGCGTATGCGCGTATCAAATCTCTAGAGGACGCGCTGAATATTGCCACCAGCGGCTCTCATCCCCTACTTACAGGGCTTCAAGCGCAACCGGCGACGCCGAGCATGACAGCGACTGAGCTTGCTGATGGAGAGATATATGAAGAGCGTGTGCACGATGCGACAGAGATGATGGGATCGCTTCTGATAGGCGCGGATGGGAAGACACGGCATCTCGGGGGATCGGCTAGCTCAGAGGTAGGAACGTGCATTGAGCTTTTAACTTCACGCGCAAAGGCTAACGCAATACATATGCATAGTTTCTCTTGACTCTCCTCGATCCATCGGTTCGCCATCTCGCTCAGCATCTTTCTATGAGTGCTGCTAACTGTAATATAGGATAATATTGCTACATTGGATCCTCGAGAAACAGCACATTATGGGATGCCTGCGGAGATTGTTGAGCTATCCAATGCATTCCCGATGGGAATTACAACTTGCACCTACGGCGCAGATCACTTCACCGAATTTCTGCCTCCGAGGTCTAGAGCCCTCCAACTGGTGGACCTTTATTATGCGCAGTTCACGAGCCTGTGCGTCACTTGCCGCTAATTTCACATTTTCGACTGCATTTGAAACACTCTATTTCAAGGCAACTTCCAATACCGCGCTCTGACTTGATCAAGACATTCATTGATACCATATACCAAGGCGGTGAGGTCGGGTCAGCCTACGCCGTTCATCCACACAAGCTCTCCGTAATCTTCATTGTGCTAGCTTCGGGAGCAGTGTCTGATAATCCAGCCTTCGCGTCAACCTTAGCCCATCAGTATTGCGTGCTCTCCCGCGCTTGTCTTTCGCTCAAATCTGTTATGCGGGAGGCCACTCTCGCCACCGTGCAAGCGGTATTCATGAACATCTGGTTTCTGCATACGACGGACCACGACAAAAGCAACGAGGAGAGGTGGATACTGCAGGGGGCATGCGTCAAAATTGCCCAAATCGTAAATTTGTTACACACTGTCGCATCGATAAAACTAACAAGTCATATCAGATTGGACTGCGTAAAGCTTCTATATTTCCTGACATGTATGGTTAATTGACGGTATCGTAATGCAGAAAGGGATAGTGCAGGTTGGAACCTGGACCAGGATGAGGTTCAGCGCCGCCGCGTTTTATGGTGGGAGATATACACTTATGATGCGTGGTCGGTGAGTTACTTAGGCTCTATTGTCACGCCGTTACTCTGACATCGTGTTTTAGAGCGTTAAGAACGGCCGACCACCCTCTATAGATTTACACCATACCGACTGCAGGTATCCCAGGGACCCCGACCCCACTGTTCTATCTGCCAACACGAAGGAAATTGGGTGTGAGTGACAGTGCGAACCGTCATTGCAATGTGTTCATTTACGCGACGCAGTCCACGCATGGAAATTCCGATTTTCAGTCTCTGCGCTAACGCCGATCATGCACTACGTTTTTGGCGTCAGAAAATCGACATATTCAGAATTATTGGAGTTGGATAGGAAGATTCGTCAAGTGACTATTCCGGACCACCTAAAAACACCCATGAATTTCGCGCAGAGCAAACAATCCTGGTCCTCTGACCCACATACAGCGATGCACCAATACGCTACCCTCGCTGTGGTCGAAATGCGTCAGTTAATCCTCATTTCATTAGGGCCCAAATTCTGACAAAGCATCAGATCTCCTTTACATCCATCGAAGTTATTTTGCGCGAGCAATTCACGAAGAACCAATTAACCCATTGAAGCATGAATACGGGCCTTCGGTAATGGCGTCGTACAGAAGTGCTTACCGGATGGTATGCGGTCTGAAAGATCTGTACGACGATCACCAGGAAACTGCGAAACAACAGCGTTACTTTTGGTCTGGAATGTTCTCTGCATGTGTTGTACTCGCGGCTCTAATCATCGAAAGCCCGGGTAGCTCTTTGTCACAAGAAGCTGCTCCTGGTTTGGAGCTCGCAGTAAGGTTTTTCGAGATGGTTTGCTCAAATGAAGGGTGGGCACAATCTGCGCTGGTACAATTATTTCCACACTCTACTTGCACCCTAATTTACTGACAAAATTAAACAGACCATGCTTCAAAAGCTGCTGAAACGGTCCCAGACCACGTTTGTGGCGTTCCATTCTAATAGCCCCCAGCACTTCGTCTTGCCAAACGAAAATGATGCGGAACCAGATGAGCTAGCGATCCTAGCTGGTCGCCAATCTATTATCACTCCGCGGCCAGCCTCTCACTCGCTGGGGGCTCAATCTGCCATTTCCTCCAGCGCTACTCCCGACTCAAATCAACCCGATGCTGCTGCCAAATTTGACATCACTGTAGATGCAGTAGCTCCTGCTCCCGCCACGCAGAATGGCAACGATTTCGACCTGCCGACTTTCTTCATGAGCCATGCCGGTGGCGAAGATCAAGGGATGTTTGACTGGTCTTTATTCAATACCCCATCTTTTGAACACGATTTCAGTACCAACATCCTCCTTACCGAAACATACATGCAAAATTCTGCCGTGGATCAAAACTACGGGCTTCCGGAGCAAGAGGATCATGGCGCCGCCATGATAGCGGGCAATGACGTGATATGGTCGATATTTGCCAACCAGCTTTTCCCATAGGCCGTACGCAGCTTCACCAACCTTTTCTTCGCTCACACTATCAATCCAATTTTAAATATTTCTTTCGGCACAGTTATCGCGTGGATCTGAGGCAAGTATATGCTTCAAGCATTGTCATACATTCCCAGATTGTAATCAACACCCACTTGCCTGCACATATATTTCTGATCTGCCTCATCTCAACTTACAGTTGTTCATCGTCCACTAGTACTGTCGTCCAATTGTAAGAACCAGTCGCATGTACCGTTTGAGGATGATGGGAATACACGATTCGGGGGGACAGGAGAGGTTGGGAGAGGTGTTTGACGAGAAACTAGGCAGATAGCCTGGTTCATGCAGCGCACCGACGAATATCACCCCTGAGACTTTCCTAACTATCCACGCAGGTCTTAGTACTCGGCCATCTCAGCAAGTTGTTACCCGTTCGGAATGTAAAGCTCAGAGTATTTCTATGTACCGTTCTGATGGACTTGGTCGAAGTAGAACTGATTATTTGTCGAAGTGGCGCTTGGGGAGATGTTCTACTTCCGAGGCTCCGATTGCTTACGTCAGTGTTTGGACCTCGCGAAGCATTGGCGCGCCTACCACAGGACTCATTGTTACCGATCTTCACCAACCCCAGGCCCCGGCAAGGCCCCGGCCACATTTTCTTGCGAGGTGAAGATATGACTCGATACTTACATGTATGCAAGTACTTAAACAAAGAACTTTCTAATTGGGCATGCCGTCACGTAGGCATATATCGGGCGCGTTCAGGGCAAGAACAGATTTTATCATGTCGGACAGCAGGAGCAGCAATAACGGCGAAGGCGATCGGAGAGGTCATGGTCCAGCCGCTGTCTCTTGCGCTGAATGTCGAAGGTTACTCTGTCATTTGTCTCGTTTGACCTCCCAAGTCTCTAAGCCATATCCTGCTCGTGCAGATCCAAACTCAAATGTGATAGGTACGTGAATCAAAGTCTCACACTTGGATGTAATCAGATGGAAAAACACCCATCCTCAGGATCGTCCCATGTCAAGCATGCATTCGCCGAGGCTGCAGCCACCTTTGTCCCAATGGTGAGCAAATTGTTCACGCCCTCCTTCTTTCTGCTCGGTTGCAGCTCATATTTATGTATCAGGAACTATGCCAGCTGCGAAAAGTAACAAGTACGCCACGACAAATATAACTTATTCCAGCTATGCATGCAGTGTTGACTTGGATGTTATGACAGAACAGTTGTCGTGCAAACGCAAAAGCTAGCGAAAGACCTGAAGGCCGCGTATGCGCGTATCGAAGCCCTAGAAGACGCGCTGAGTATTGCCACCAGCGGCTCCCATCCCCTACTTACAGGGCTTCAAGCACAACAAGTGACGCCGAGCATGGCAGCGGCTGAGCCTGTTCGTGAAGAGCTCTACGAGGAGCGTATTCACGATGCAACAGAGATGATGGGATCGCTCCTGATAGGTGCGGATGGGAAGACACGTCATCTCGGGGGATCGGCCAGCTCTGATGTAGGAATTTACATTGGTCTTTCAACTTCGCGCCAGAGCTAACGCAATGCCTATGCACAGTTTCTCCTGGCTCTTATCGATACTTCGGTTCGCCATCCCATCCATCATACTTCCATGAATGCCATTGACAGTAATACAGGACAAGAGTCATCGATTAGACTCCCGAGAAACAGCATATTATGGGATGCCTTCGGAG
>KV417716.1:83819-109354 GCA_001630335.1 Athelia psychrophila
CTGCAAGTGCTCACCCTATAGTTAACTCGGAAGACGCCGCAAGTGTCCATACAGTTTGTGTAGTCTTCGCTTTTTCACCTAAAACCTACTGCGAAACAGAACCATCTCTAGTATGGGACGCCACTATTTAAGACCTGCCTCCAGCGTCGGCTCTTGCGCTCTTTGTCCTATGGGTAGTATCTGCTCAAAGGCGTTCAGACACGGGTGACCTATTCACAATAGTTAGCTCGGAGCTTGTACTGCAAACCTTCTCCCGAATGACGTTGTCGGTTACAGTTCCTTTTGGCAAAGTGGCCAGAAAGGATGGCGATCGTGGACAACTATTTGACGCAAGGAGTAGTAGAACTCCCTCTGCTTCACCTTGTTAACCTACGTACCCATACCCTTTTCGAGCGACTGAGAAGACAGCCACGATTCACGTACTACCTCCAGCCCTTGAATGATCCTAGACGCTTTACGGGAGTCTAGAAACATTGCTTCTTTAGCGTCGCGCGTATGAGACGGACCCAAGCGTTCTAGTAAAGAAAGTGACGTGAGAGTAGACCTCTCTAGCGGGTAAAGTTCTTGAGGGGGAGAAGTAGGCTATCTAGCTCGTCACTGCTCAGGTCCCCATGCTAGAAACTTAGATGTCCCGCTTGAAGGGAGTTCTACAACGGAAGGTGAAGCCCCAACACCTAACGGTATAGTGGTTGATGCGTACCAGGTCAATTAAAGTTTCATGCTACTGCGGTCGAACCTTCTTACGAGTTCTGAATGCAATAGTCATACATGGCCGTGGTTCGTCACACTCAAGTTTCAACCTCTATCGTCGTCATACGGACTAAGCCTGAGGCCTCGGCACGACAGGCAAGCGAAGCCCTAAGCTGGCGTCTCGATTTTACGATCGTACAAATATTGAATTTATACCATTGAAGTGAAGTATGCTTAGTTTATTATTGTACGTATGTTACTATACCTCGCCATTCTCTGCGCGTTAGGTTAGGTTAGTTCGGAACCGCTCCCATGTAGCGACGAGTCTGGAATCTACGGACACGCATTGGTCACAATGGTCACTGCGGTTTCCGACCTGGTGGTGCGGGTTTGTAGAAGGAGTCTAGGGGACGTTCGTCGAGCCCGACGAGCTTACGCCGTTTCACTGGCGGGAACAGTACGAGCAACGACTTGTGCTCCAACGGAACTGCCGCGTAGGTGGACGTTTCGTGCAGTTGTAGCCGAACGGTGTTGAACTTATCGACTCTTCTAAGCGCATGCGAGACCCGTCCGATTGCTCGAGGAACCCCTTCATGCGGTGAGGGTATCCATAGAAGCCTGATCCGGGCAGACCGAGCGAGAGTACGAGATGGAGCATTATCTACGCGTTCCTGCGTCGTCCCGGGCGCGCGCTCTTGGTCATCTGTCTCTAGGTCCATTCATGGAGCAGCAGCCATTTGCCCATCAGTAGGCAGGTAAGCTCGTCGAAGAGCATATAGGTGCGCTCTTCGGGATGTCCCGACAGCCGCTCCCTCATCGGCTACCAAACCCCCGCTCACGACACAAGGAACTTCATCGGCACAGGTAGACAGTTGGTCCGAACACTCGCACGCTGTGGCCGAAAGAGCCGGAGCCAGGTTCTGGGACCGTTCTTCTCCGGCTCTTTCGACTCCCCCAAGGTCTTGCCCACACCCCCGGATCGTGACTTTTCTTTATATCCATCTCAATTCTCTTACAAACACCCCTTCTGTTTATATTCGCGTGTCCCCCTTTAACCACACGGTTCGGAACCTCACAAACGGGGGCATCAGCTGCCGCTAGAACGCTCAATGGATACGCGTTTAAATACTCCAGGGTTGCTGCGATATGAAACCTATAACTAACTTCGAGTGTTACACGGGGGTTAGTGGCGGAACCCACTGCATAAGCAATATGGGGTCGCGTTCGTATTAAAACAAAGGCTGGATTCCTGTCCCACTCTTTACGACGTTGTGTTAACGTTTTGACCTCCAAAATAGCGTGGAGACGTTTAACTCGAGCTGGCTTCGGAAAGAACGAGCCACGGAGCCTCTTAGGCATCGGGCCATCTGATTTACGCTGTTGTACCTTCGAACCCACTAGCCCTCTGCCCAGACAGTTCTCGCCCTCTTCGAACGCCTGAAGGTTCTTCGAAGGACCGGGAAGCAACCGAGCCTGTAGTCCAGAGGTTCAATATTTATGGTCGTTACTGAGTGTCGGTACGTGTTTGTTGTTACCTTAGCGCAGATGGTGGCACGAGAAAAACACGTGTATCACCTATAAGTCGAAAGGTTTGGATAGGTGGAGCTATAGAAATCACTTAACCCCATCCAGTCGCAACTACCGGCGGAGAACTCGGAAGGTCAGTTTCGGCAGGCTGGTTGCGCGCTACTCTGCGAACTATAGCGACTCGCCCCGTGGCATCAGAGCCGGTCGGGGTAGGTTGAGTAGTCCCTTTTACCACTCGCTCTCGAAGACAAACTCGACTCGTTAGACGAGACTTCTTTATAGTTAGACCTTTCCAACAAGTCTCCTGTACAACCTCCTCTCAACCCTTTAAAGCCGAGTCAATAAAACTAGATCATGTACATGTTGTGGGCGCGGTGTCGGTGGACAGTCACAGCAAGTGCTGTGTGTGCAGTGGCCAATGGCCATTGGGAAGGGCGGCCCTCTAGGCTTTCGGTGTTAACAAGGGGTGTAAGTTGAGTGTAAGCTGGTTGTAGGCTGGCCGGAAACTGTCCAGAAACTCGAGGACACGACTCTGGTGTTGGCACCTGTATTACCGACGCTGATTTTGGTGCAGATACTCACGCGACTTATATCACCATTAGCTGCTGCTTCGTAGGACAAACTAGCCATCGAGTGAACGTTAACCATCTATCCGATCTAACCAACAAGATCACGCATCTGTATTCGGGGGCCCTTTACCACTTGTTCGACGAAGCGACGCAATACGCCATAGCGGTTAGGATGGCTACGCTGATCAAGAGGGCCACCGGCTCGGTCATTTTCGGAAGGCATCAGGGATTGGAACCAGATGGTATGATAGCGGACGCGATGGCTCGGTAAGCGCAGTTGTCAGTCGTCCCTGGAGCAAAGAATGATGCTGACGATGCGGAATACGCCTTGTAGCGTGAGATATGGCCACTCCCCCGCATCATGGAAACGCCTTTGGCATCGAGTGTTTATCGAGCTGGAAGGAATTCAGTTTGCGGAGGAGCGCGTTAAGATCGATGCAGAGTTTGCAGAAAGCTTTCAGTATGGAAACATGGATGCACGCATGATGTATTGGAGCGTTAGCATTTTGTGAGGCGGGGGCGGTGGGCTCAGGAGATTTCCGTGAAGGCTGGTTGGCATTTGTTGGGTAGATATAACTGGATGATGTGCGTGGAAGAGAATCGTATGTATGCCATTTGCGATTTATTATGTCGACGCGAATAGGAACTTATCCTGTTCTAGCTTCTGAAGCGATGTCCATGTGTCAGCTAGCATGCATGTCAATTACTCGCCAAGACAAGGCTACGTACAGAATTGAACATCCAGGAGAGCCAGCTTCGCGCAGCTGCAGGCAGCTGGGAGCTCAAGGATCGATACAGATACATGTAAGCAACTGCTCTTGGAGCACGGTGCGATGGAGGTTGGTGAGAACACATGGATCCGGGAGATGAGAACAGGATATTGGTATGAAGCTTGAAGAGGGATCGGAAAGCGCCTGTCAACTGCGGGACAGATAACAGCACCGAGATCCATAATTGGAGGATACAGATCGTATGCACATGAAAGGGACTGGTACTCGGTACCGTAAATATGAATAAACTCGTGCAATCCACTCAGGTGCCGTACATTACCGGATTGCAATTACACAAACAATTGCTTTCGCGCACACTTTTGATACGCCCTCATCCCAGCTTAAAGCTACCCTGCCGTACAGTCAGTCTTGCAGGCAGTAATCATAACCACCAAGTCGATTGCAAGCAAGGAGCCCGCTGCCAGGGATATGCGTTGACAGGATTAGTCGGCGTTGAACATTCAAATTTCGGAAGTGCTGCGAGTACGGTAATTATTTCAAGAGCCCTGTGCGCTTAATGTAACTGGTATAACGGTGCTTGACTTCATCGCTCAAAGCCGAGAGTCCGCATAGCAAGAACGGGTTGTCAGAAGAGCCACGAACAGAATAAGCAAGTCCATCAGTTAGAGCCAGATAACCAATATCACTGTCTCTTGAAAGCGCATTAGTGAATATAGTCATGTTCTTGTCGCGGAGAGGAATTTGAGAGGAATGACACGACGAGCGACATGCAAGCGACATGGTTTGCCGTGAAGAGTCCGAGTCGAAAGGCGCACCGGCGACTCGCCGGTCCCCGGAGCCTGAGAACCCAGCTTATTGTTACCGACATCCGAAACCTCTTCCCTCCTTCCAAAGTCCTTCTATACACGATATTCTTGCGAGGCGAAGATACAAGTTGGCACGGATTTGAACTTGGAACTCAGATCTGCCTAATTGGACATCCCGTCACTTAGGCATACTCCGGGTACTCAGTGACCAAGGGTCAGGGGGACTCATTTCTCCCAAAGGCGCGAAGTTCAGGGCAAGACCAGTTTAAGAACAAATTGTATAGCGCGCATGTCGAACAGTCAGGGGAGCAATAACGGCGAGAGTGGTCGGAGAGGTCATGGTCCAGCTGCCGTCTCTTGTGCTGAATGTCGAAGGTTGGACTCTGCCATCTGTCTCATTTGACCTCCCAAGTCCCTAAGCCATATCCTGCTCGTGCAGATCCAAACTCAAATGTGATAGGTACGTGAATCAAAATCTCACAATGCAATCAGATGGATAAACACCCGGGCCATCCTCAGGACCGTCCCATGTCAAGCATGCATTCGCCGAGGCTGCAGCCACCTTTGTCCCAATGGTGAGCACATTTTACATGGCCTATTTCTGCTTGTTCACAGCTCATCTCATATATAAGGAACTATGCCAGCTACAAAAAATAACAAGTACGCCGCGGCAGATACAACATACTCTACCTACGACTGTGGTGTTGACTTAGATGCTATGACAGAACGGTTGTCACGCAGACCCAAAAGCTAGTGAAAGACCTGAAAGCCGCGTATGCGCGTATAAAATCTCTAGAGGATGCGCTGAATATTGCCACCAGCGGCTCTCATCCCCTGCTTACAGGGCTTCAAGCGCAACCGGCGACGCCGAGCATGACAGCGACTGAGCTTGCTGATGGAGAGATATACGAAGAGCGTGTGTACGATGCGACAGAGATGATGGGATCGCTCCTGATAGGCGCGGATGGGAAGACACGGCATCTCGGGGGATCGGCTAGCTCAGAGGTAGGAACGTACATTGAGCTTTTAACTTCACGCGCAAAGGCTAACGCAATACATATGCATAGTTTCTCTTGACTCTCCTCGATCCATCGGTCCGCCATCTCGCTCAGCATCTTTCTATGAATGCTGCTAACTGTAATACAGGATAATATTGCTACATTGGATCCCCGAGAAACAGCACATTATGGGATGCCTGCGGAGATTGTTGAGCTATCCAATGCATTCCCGATGGGAATTACAACTTGCACCTACGGCGCAGATCACTTCACCGAATTTCTGCCTCCGAGGTCTAGAGCCCTCCAACTGGTGGACCTTTATTATGCGCATTTCACGAGCCTGTGCGTCACTTGCCGCTAATTTCACATTTTCGACTGCATTTGAAACACTCTATTTCAAGGCAACTTCCAATACCGCGCTCTGACTTGATCAAGACATTCATTGATACCATATACCAAGGCGGTGAGGTCGGGTCAGCCTACGCCGTTCATCCACACAAGCTCTCCGTAATCTTCATTGTGCTAGCTTCGGGAGCAGTGTCTGATAATCCAGCCTTCGCGTCAACCTTAGCCCATCAGTATTGCGTGCTCTCCCGCGCTTGTCTTTCGCTCAAATCTGTTATGCGGGAGGCCACTCTCGCCACCGTGCAAGCGGTATTCATGAACATCTGGTTTCTGCATACGACGGACCACGACAAAAGCAACGAGGAGAGGTGGATACTGCAGGGGGCATGCGTCAAAATTGCCCAAATCGTAAATTTGTTACACACTGTCGCATCGATAAAACTAACAAGTCATATCAGATTGGACTGCGTAAAGCTTCTATATTTCCTGACATGTATGGTTAATTGACGGTGTTGTAATGCAGAAAGGGACAGTGCAGGTTGGAACATGGACCAGGATGAGGTTCAGCGCCGCCGCGTTTTATGGTGGGAGATATACACTTATGATGCGTGGTCGGTGAGTTGCTTAGGCTCTATTGTCACGCTGTTACTCTGACATCGTGTTTTAGAGCGTTAAGAACGGCCGACCACCCTCTATAGATTTGCAACATACCGACTGCAGGTATCCCAGGGACCCCGACCCCAATGTTCTATCTGCCAACACGAAGGAACTTGGGTGTGAGTGACAATGTGAACCGTCATTGCGATGTGCTCATTTACGCGACGCAGTCCACGCATGGAAATTCCGATTTTCAGTCTCTGCGCTAACGCCGATCATGCACTACGTTTTTGGCGTCAGAAAATCGTCATATTCAGAATTATTGGAGTTGGATAGGAAGATTCGTCAAGTGACTATTCCGGACCACCTAAAAACACCCATGAATTTCGCGCAGAGCAGACAATCCTGGTCCTCTGACCCACATACAGCGATGCACCAATACGCTACCCTCGCTGTGGTCGAAATGCGTCAGTTAATCCTCATTTCATTAGGGCCCAAATTCTGACAAAGCATCAGATCTCCTTTACATCCATCGAAGTTATTTTGCTCGAGCAATTCACGAAGAGCCAATTAACCCATTGAAGCATGAATACGGGCCTTCGGTAATGGCGTCATACAGAAGTGCTTACCGGATGGTATGCGGTCTGAAAGATCTGTACGACGATCACCAGGAGACTGCGAAGCAACAAGCGTTACTTTTGGTCTGGAATGTTCTCTGCATGTGTTGTACTCGCGGCTCTAATCATCGAAAGCCCGGGTAGCTCTTTGTCACAAGAAGCTGCTCCTGGTTTGGAGCTCGCAGTAAGGTTTTTCGAGATGGTTTGCTCAAATGAAGGGTGGGCACAATCTGCGCTGGTACAATTATTTCCACACTCTACTTGCACCCTAATTTACTGACAAAATTAAACAGACCATGCTTCAAAAGCTGCTGAAACGGTCCCAGACCACGTTTGTGGCGTTCCATTCTAATAGCCCCCAGCACTTCGTCTTGCCAAACGAAAATGATGCGGAACCAGATGAGCTAGCGATCCTAGCTGGTCGCCAATCTATTATCACTCCACGGCCAGCCTCTCACTCGCTGGGGGCTCAATCTGCCATTTCCTCCAGCGCTACTCCCGACTCAAATCAACCCGATGCTGCTGCCAAATTTGACATCACTGCAGATGCAGTAGCTCCTGCTCCCGCCACGCAGAATGGCAACGATTTCGACCTGCCGACTTTCTTCATGAGCCATGCCGGTGGCGAAGATCAAGGGATGTTTGACTGGTCTTTATTCAATACCCCATCTTTTGAACACGATTTCAGTACCAACATCCTCCTTACCGAAACATACATGCAAAATTCTGCCGTGGATCAAAACTACGGGCTTCCGGAGCAAGAGGATCATGGCGCCGCCATGATAGCGGGCAATGACGTGATATGGTCGATATTTGCCAACCAGCTTTTCCCATAGGCCGTACGCAGCTTCACCAACCTTTTCTTCGCTCACACTATCAATCCAATTATAAATATTTCTTTCGGCACAGTTATCGCGTGGATCTGAGGCAAGTATATGCTTCAAGCATTGTCATACATTCCCAGATTGTAATCAACACCCACTTGCCTGCACATATATTTCTGATCTGCCTCATCTCAACTTACAGTTGTTCATCGTCCACTAGTACTGTCGTCCAATTGTAAGAACCAGTCGCATGTACCGTTTGAGGATGATGGGAATACACGATTCGGGGGGCAGGAGAGGTTGGGAGAGGTGTTTGACGAGAAACTAGGCAGATAGCCGGGTTCATGCAGCGCACCGATGAATATCACCCCTGAGACTTTCCTAACTATCCACGCAGGTCTTAGTACTCGGCCATCTCAGCAAGTTGTTACCCGTTCGGAATGTAAAGCTCAGAGTATTTCTATGTACCGTTCTGATGGACTTGGTCGAAGTAGAACTGATTATTTGTCGAAGTGGCGCTTGGGGAGATGTTCTACTTCCGAGGCTCCGATTGCTTACGTCAGTGTTTGGACCTCGCGAAGCATTGGCGCGCCTACCCTCGCCTACCACAGGACTCATTGTTACCGATCTTCACCAACCCTAGGCCCCGGCCACATTTTCTTGCGAGGTGAAGATATGACTCGATACTTACATGTATGCAAGTACTTAAACAAAGAACTTTCTAATTGGGCATGCCGTCACGTAGGCATATATCGGGCGTTCAGGGCAAGAACAGATTTTATCATGTCGGACAGCAGGAGCAGCAATAACGGCGAAGGCGATCGGAGAGGTCATGGTCCAGCCGCTGTCTCTTGCGCTGAATGTCGAAGGTTACTCTGTCATTTGTCTCGTTTGACCTCCCAAGTCTCTAAGCCATATCCTGCTCGTGCAGATCCAAACTCAAATGTGATAGGTACGTGAATCAAAGTCTCACACTTGGATGTAATCAGATGGAAAAACACCCATCCTCAGGACCGTCCCATGTCAAGCATGCATTCGCCGAGGCTGCAGCCACCTTTGTCCCAATGGTGAGCAAATTGTTCACGCCCTCCTTCTTTCTGCTCGGTTGCAGCTCATATTTATGTATCAGGAACTATGCCAGCTGCGAAAAGTAACAAGTACGCCACGACAAATATAACTTATTCCAGCTATGCATGCAGTGTTGACTTGGATGTTATGACAGAACAGTTGTCGTGCAAACGCAAAAGCTAGCGAAAGACCTGAAGGCCGCGTATGCGCGTATCGAAGCCCTAAAAGACGCGCTGAGTATTGCCACCAGCGGCTCCCATCCCCTACTTACAGGGCTTCAAGCACAACAAGTGACGTCGAGCATGGCAGCGGCTGAGCCTGTTCGTGAAGAGCTCTACGAGGAGCGTATTCACGATGCAACAGAGATGATGGGATCGCTCCTGATAGGTGCGGATGGGAAGACACGTCATCTCGGGGGATCGGCCAGCTCTGATGTAGGAATTTACATTGGTCTTTCAACTTCGCGCCAGAGCTAACGCAATGCCTATGCACAGTTTCTCCTGGCTCTTATCGATACTTCGGTTCGCCATCCCATCCATCATACTTCCATGAATGCCATTGACAGTAATACAGGACAAGAGTCATCGATTAGACTCCCGAGAAACAGCATATTATGGGATGCCTTCGGAGATCATTGAACTATCTAATGCGTTCCCAATGGGAATCAAATCCTGCGCTTACAACACAGATCAATTCACCGAATTTCTGCCTCCGAGGTCTCGAGCCCTCCAACTGATGGACCTTTATTATGCGCAGTTCACGAGACTGTACGTATTTGCCGCTAATTGGACATTTCCGACTGCAATTTAAATTTTCGTTCAAGCCAACTGCCCATACCCCGTCCAGACCTTATCAAGTCCTTCATTGATCCCATATACCAAGGCAACGAGGTCGGGTCAGCCTGCGCTGTGCACCCGCACAGGCTCTCTGTAATTTTCATCGTCCTAGCCTCGGGGGCGGTCTTCGATAATCCAGCCTTCGCGTCAACCTTGGCCCATCAGTACTGCGTGCTCTCCCGCGCTTGTCTCTCCCTCAAATCTGTTATGCTGGAAGCCAATATTGCCACCGTACAAGCAGTATACATGAACATCTTGTTCCTATACAAGACTGATTACGACAAAAGCAACGAGGAGAGGTGGATACTGCAAGGAACATGTGTCAAAATTGCTCAAATAGTAAATTTATCCCACATTCTTGCATCGATGAAGCTAACATGCCCTGTCAGATTGGATTGCGTAAACTTCTATGGTTCCTTACATGCACGGATAATTGACGATATTATAATGCAGAAAGGGATAGTGCTGGTTGGAACATGGATCAGGATGAGATTCAGCGCCGTCGCATTTTATGGTGGGAGATATACACTTATGATGCATGTTTGGTGAGTTGCTTAGAATATATCGTCACACCACTACTCTGATAACATATCTTAGAGCATTGAGACTGGCCGCCCACCATCAATTACTTTACAATATACCGACTGCAGGTATCCTAAGGACCCCGATCTCACTGTTCTATCAGCCGACACGAAGGAACTTGGGTGTGAGTGGCAGTGCGAATTGTTATCACAATGGGCTCATTTACGCGGCACAGTCCACGCATGGAAAATCCGCTTTGCAGTCTCTGCGCTAACGCCGATTATGCACTACGTTTTTGGCATCAGAAAATCATCATATTCAGATTTGTTGGAGTTGGATAAGAAGATTCGTCAAATAACTATTCCGGACCACCTCAAAGCTCCGATGAATCTTACGCAGAGCCATCGATCCTGGTCATCCGACCCATCTCAAGCGATGCAGCAATATACCACCCTCGCTGTCGTCGAAACACGTCAGCTAATCCTCATTTTATCAGGATGCTAAGTCTGACAAAGCAGCAGATCTCCTTTACATCCATCGAAGATATTTCGCTCAAGCAATCCACGAAGAACCACTGAACCCATTGAAGCACAAATACGGCCCTTCAGTGATGGCATCCTACAGAAGTGCTTACCGGATGGTATGCAGTCTGAAAGATCTGTACGACGATCACCCGGAGACTACCAACCAACAGCATCACTTTTGGGATTGCATGTTCTCTGGATGTGTTCTATTCGCGGCTCTGATAATCGAAAGCCCCGGGAGCTCTTTGGCACGGGAAGCTTATCCTGGTTTGGAGCTCGCCGTCCGCTTTTTCGAGGTTGTCCGCTCAAACGAGTGCTTCTCACAGTCTGCCCTGGTAAGTCCTTTCCACGCCCTACAATAGCGAGTTTACCGAGAAATACAAACAGCCCATGCTTCAAAGACTATTGAAACGGTCCCAGGCCGCGTTTGTGGCTTTCCATTCCAGTAGTCCTCAGGTCGGCGTCTTGCCAAACGGCAACGATATGCAACCAGATGACCTCGCGATCCTAGGTGGTCTCCAATCTATTATCACTCCGCGGCCAGCCTCTCACTCGCTGGTGGCTCAATCTGCCAATTCCTCCAGCGCTAGCCTGGACTCGAACCAACCAAATGCTCCTTTCAATTTTAATATCACTGCAGACACAGTAGCTCCTGATCCCAACATGCAGAATGGCGGTGATTTCGACCTGTCGACTTTCTTCATGAGCGATGCCGAACATCAAGAAATGTCTGACTGGTCTTTATTCGATCCGCCATCTTTTGGCCAAGAATTTAATACCGACTTCCTCCATACCGAAACATACACACAAACGTCTGCCGTGGATCCGGACCACGGGCTTCCGGAGCAAGGGGATCGTGGTGCCGCCATGATAGCGGGCACTGGTGTGATATGGTCTATGTTTGCCAACCAGCTTCTGCCATAGACCAACACTGTCCATTTTTAACGCTCACGCTGTAGATCCTATTATAAATATTTCTTTCGGCACGGTTATCGTGTAGATCCGATGCAAGCGCACCAGTAAATTGCCAGTAAGCAACACTTGAGTGACACCGATAAATGTGTCTCGTAGCTTTCTGAACAATTGATGCTAGGACATTCAATTTCTGCTGTCGACGATCGTGCAGAGTAGTGGGATCTCCTTCATCAACGTTTTTGGTAGACTCGTGGTCCTACACAAAGTTACGTCTCAAATTCGCGGTAGATAATGGTAAGCCAATGGTGAGCTCACCATAGGATGCTCTAGTACTGTCTGCAAGTACTTATCCATCATTGCCTTTCCCGTCCTGCATTTGTGTTAGCTGATAGATTACATCCAAATTTTCAAGTCTCGCACCTGGCTTGGCCATGGTGAATGATATTATTTGATGACATGTCGTGGCGTTGGATGATGAAGCAGCCATCTTGTCAATTTACCTGGAGGAAAACTAGGAGGAGGCTCGGCCCATGGCAGAGACTGAAGGGATGCATGCTGGGTTTCCCCGGGCCGGCGTCCTATCGCAAAGCTTCTGCGGATTCGGGGGAAAGTGAGATCTGGCGTGTAGTCTATTGGTATCATAAATTCCCAAGCTATATCAAACATGGAACCAACGTTGAACCAACGTCTGGACTTTGCATAGTCCACCAGAAGCTACCTCTTTAACCACCAGAAAATTAGGGTATTTGAGGCCCCATGCGGTCTATGTCTGTCTGGCTGTAGGAAGTTTCGCAATTATTAAGCCTGGGTGGGCCCAGATCGTGTAGAATGCGCGTAAAAGCATAGCGGCGCAGAAAATGAGACATTTTGCCAGATCACGTGGTAATATCTGTCCGCCATAGCGGATTTGAGGGCCAAACTGGCCTCAAAGTTCAAACGTAGGGGATTTGAGGCCCATTTCAGTCATTTCAGTTTTCTAACACCTGTCAGGTAGTGATCAGCGGCTTCCCCAACCACCATCACCATCACCACCACTTGCGAACTTGAGTGGACTCTTACTTCTTGAACACTGATAGTCGTGCTCTCAGTAACCGATCTGCCAAACACGCAGATGATTTGAATTCGGTGGTCTAGGGACACCGAGGGAGCATGGGAGCCACGGCGTCTTGATATTAGCATGCAAGACAGAGATATGCGACTGCAAGGAGTACTATAGACTTAGTAGCCGCGACTCGCGACTGTTCCTGTTATGTAATGGTGGCGCGAAAACTCGGAAGAGAAATCCGATCTAGCGAAATTCGAATCTCAGCGCTCTCAGTGCTCGCCCAGCCAGGAAGTGGTCTTTCTGACCTTGGCACGACCTCACCACGCTTTCCTATGCAATTTATAACCTTATCCTAACCTGATGTTTCCCTCCGCCTTTGCACCGTATTGGCACCTCTGCGTGTCCTCCTTGTCCTTGTCCACTTTGTGCAGCCCTTCAAATTCTATCAGGATCATCAGCGGCCCGTCTCAATGGCACTAGCTTCTGGAAGGAAGCTCATACTTACACTCGGTGTTGCTATCTTGGTGCTTTTGATGTCCGGCACGTTGCGATATCCAGCTTTTCCAGGACCCCCCAACATTCCCACCACGTTGGGAGGCCTTCGGGAAACAGTCAACTCGCCAGTTCCACCACACGCACAGCCGATCTGCCCAATATCACCACCAGCAGCCAATCCTTATGATCCTGCTCTGTTTCTTCGGGGGCCACCTACTCAACATTTCAGAGGTAAGCAGTGCTCTAGTATATACTTCTTTCACGCCTTTTGACTGTTGTTTTTCTAGATAATCTTCGACCTGAAGTGCAATATGTCACAGCATGGTAAGAGAACGGTTGACCCTTGCACTTGCTGGTAGCTGACCCTCGCGCAGGGTTCCAGGAGGGTTGACGAACGACGTGATGGCACTCGCCAATCTTATCTATGTGGCCATCCAGAGCGATCGAATTCCCATCATGCCTGAGTTTGCTGCTTATCGTCCAGGATGGCAGGCTGGTACGTAGGCTCGCTCACTTGACTTGCTTTTGATATCGTGCCAATCTCTGTAACCTCTAGGATTCATATCATTTGGCGAGGTGTTTGATATCCCCCAAATCAGCGCGACTCTACGGATACCCATTCTCGAATGGAACCAGGTGAAGGATTATCGCGGGGAGACTCGCGAATCTGACGAACTTGGGTGTTGGAGCGTCTGGGTCCCTTATGGTGGGAGTCCTCGAGAAAACTTCTTTACTGCCGAATCGCGGGCCTCAATTGGTAGATGCACTCATTCATTTCTGGTGCTCGCTTATGCTTATGCCTTTCATGCACAGATTGTTCATACACACCCATCAATGAACCCGTGAAGCTCCTGGACATGAACTACGCTAGTGACCCACACATCAATCTCAACAAACTAGCAAAGCTGGGTTACCGGAACGTGTACGATGAGGTCATGCAAACACATCAGCCAGAATCATACCCGCCTTGGCACCCGAATGTTCTTCCGCCGGATTTCCAGCTGATGTGTACAGATCTTCTGTATTGGGGTTCGGTGGTGGAGCCGTACGAATGGTTCACGGAGTCAGTTGTCCAGTGCACCATGCCTTGCGAGTACTGAATAGTGGTATCCAGCTTCAGCCCAGGGTGGAAGATCGCAAGACACTTCAAGTGGTCGCCAAAACTCCAATCACTCGGGCACGAGTACCTGAGGCGATTACTCGTAGTGCCACCCGCAGATGCCATCCCCGCAGTGCGTCTCGCCATTGCTCGCTGTCCATAACAATGCTGATGACCTTATACTTATATCATACAGTTCATCACAGTGCATGTTAGACGTACAGATTTTGATTCGGCGTGTGGTGGCGTTCCACTGGAGGACTGTTTCGCCCCGCTGGACGCCTTCGCAGTACGTGTGCGCGAGATTCAGGTGGAGCTTGAGGCACTTCCCGAGCTCGCAGGGCAGGGCCCAGTCAAGGTCGTCGTCACGAGCGACGAACGAGATCCTAAATGGTGGCTGCAAGTGCGCGAACTGGGATGGCTCACGATTGACCATAGCCCCACTGGCGAGGACACGGAGGCGAAATATGGCATTTGGTAAATCTAAGTTTCGCTGCTCTGTGTTTGTGTGTTGCACAGTGACTGACCGAATTTTGATAACGCGCTTGTGCAGGTATTCAGCGCTGGTTGACATAGCGATTGCCTCCATGGGCAAGGGCTTCGTGGGGACCGACCGCTCAACGATGTCGTTGCTTTCACGCCGGCGGGTGGAGGAATGGAATGGGGGTGTTGCGCGGATGGTCAAGTGGGGTTATGCAGGGGCAGATGACCATTGATCGATGATCATTGGCGACTGCTTCAATCTGCATTGTGGGGATTTAGCTGATATTTTTATTCCTGTGATTTGGGGGGGTCATCTGTGTTACGTTGTATTCATTTCTATTACTGTACCGTTTCGACCATACTAGTAGGTTCACATCACACATCGGGAACGGTTATGAATTGAGCTTCCGACGTACCCTGACTTATTTGTTTGACGGATAATCTGCTGCAAGTGTAGCTCAAGATTGGCTCAAGATGTGCTTTTCCATCCTTCCACTAAGTATACATTCGAGAGCATTCCTCCCATTCATGTTCTCCTCTTTCTTCTCGCCTTCCACGACCATGTTTCTTCTCTTCCTGCCATTTTCAGCATCCAGCTCTGCGATAGAGCCTAGTAATATGAGACGAGGTATGAGTCATACATCGTCTCATATTACTGATGGTCTTTGGTGCTGTCCATTGTGTGGCATGGTCATATGTATTCCCTTCTCTCGCGGAACGGATGTGGCGGGTGCACACAATTGCCACCACCACCATCCCACTGACAAGAGCTGTGGCATTCACAGTCTTTGATATATTCCTTGTTTTAATGTGCAGGGACCTCTACATCCACACAAAATTTTATCATAGCCATTAGAGCACTCCTGTACATCCTAGCCCGCATCCTCCTCCTAGTCCTATCATTCACCACCCTCCGCCACCTGCCATTCCCTGCATACCAGACAGTACAATGGGCCACTTGGATCCCCCACGTTTAGCACATAGGTTTTCTCACATCCATCTCTATGATACACTTGGATATGTATGTGAGAAGGCCTACACACTAAATGTGTGGGATCCATGTGGTCCACTGCACTGCCTGGTATGCAGAGAGTGGCAGGTGGCGGAGGGTGGTGAAGGACAGGATGAGGAGGGTGATGCAGGTGGGGATGTACAGGAGTGCCCCGATGGCCATAAAAATTGTTGTATGGATGCAGACTCTAAAAGAGATCTGCAAACTCTCAGACACTGACGGAAACGGCTTGTCATTCATCTGTACCTGTGCGAACTCCATGGTACGGTTAATAACTATCTGAGAGTATTGTATGTAAAGACTTACCTCAGATGCTGATGGTTGAAACGGCTGAGGCAAAGTGTGTATCTAATCGGACGTGTAGATCGAGTCGTCCACGTGACATGTGGCATATGTTTGTACTTAATATCGGGTCTCGACGACTCGGAGACTGCACCAATTATTATTATGAATATTCTCAAGCTACGGGCCCAGAAGTCTAGGCATGAGCTATCACATGTCAGGCGATCTTCCAGCTGTCTCGATTGAAGTCTGGATTAGACACACAACATTTTGCACAACATAAATGGTACGATTCGAGTTGGGCTCGAGTAAGGTTCGAGAGGCTGGCGCTAGGTCTCAATAATACCATCGGCTGCTATGACTCGAGACGCGATCGGCGACTTCTTTATGTACCACTGCCACCACTACCATCGCAACCTGGGTCGACTCTTGGTTATTGAATTTATTGAATTTTGACACTTGTGCTCTGCATAAGGCTTCTCGTCAACTGTCCGCCGGGTTGGACGCGTGAAAGACACGCATGAAGTCAGCACCAGTGGAGAGAGATGCCTCGAAGCCGAGTGTCATCAACGCGAATAACTGGTGTTGGGAGCTGGGTAACGGTGTTCTGATCTCAATGCAGACGATGAAGAAATGCGAGTTGCAATTGTCGGTGTCCAATGGCGGTAATCATGTTTGACCTTTGACGGCTAGGAACGCGTTAGACCGCTGACGGAATAGGAACGCCGGCGCCCTTGGGGACAACATCGGACGCCAATCCAACATTTTAAATTCCTATTGTCCTTCGCTTGCATACCTTATAGGAACTTCTCCGTGTCCTCCTTGACCTTATCCACTTTGTGCGCACATCGCCACCCCCAATATCACTGGCAATGACAATGGCCTCTCGAAGGGTGTTCATAATAACACTAGGTGTTGCTGTCTTAGGCCTTTTCCTATACGGCACGTTGCGATACCCAGCTCATCGGGGTTCCACGAACATCCCTACCGCATCGGAGGGCTCGCGCGCAAAGGTGAACGCGTCGCTTCTACACGCACAACCTATCTGCCCAACACCACCCCAAACACCGAATCCCTATGATCCTGCCCTGTTTCTTCGCGGGCCACCGACTCCACATTTCAGAGGTAAGCAGTGCTCTACACACTTCTTCACGCCTTTTGACTGTTCATTTCAGACAATCTTCGACCTGAAGTACAATACATTACAACCTGGTAAGGGAACGATCTCCTTCCACTCGCTTGCAACTGACTCTCGCGCAGGATTCCAGGAGGCTTCACCAACGACGTGATGGCACTCGCCAACCTTATCTATGTGGCCATCCAAAGTGATCGAATTCCCATCATACCTGAGTTCAGTGGTTATCGTGGAGAATGGGAAGCCGGTACGTAGGCCCGCTCACTCGACCTACTTTTACTATGTTGCCAAGCTTTTCAACCCACAGGATTCATATCATTCGGCGAGGTGTTTGATATCCCCCAACTCAGCGCGGCTCTACGGATACCCATCCTCGAATGGAACCAAGTAAAGGACTATCATGGGGAGACGCGCGAATCTGACGAACTTGGGTGTTGGAGTGTCTGGGCCCCTTATGGCGGTGATCCAAATCCCCGAGGCAGTTTCTTTACTACCGAGTCGCGGGCCTCGATTGGTAGATGCACTTGCCACTCGTACGTTTCTGGTGCATGTTTATGCTGATGACTTCCATTTTCAGACTGTTCATATACACCCATCAAGGAACCCGTGAAGCTCTTGGACATGAACAACCCTGACGACGCACACATCAATCTCAATAAACTAGCAAAGCTGGGTGACCGGGAAATGTATGATAAGATCATGCAAACACACAAACCAGAATCATTCCCCCCTTGGCACCCGAACGTTCTTCCGCCGGATTTCCAGCTGATGTGTACAGACTTTCTGTATTGGGCATCTGTGCTCGAACCGTTCGAATGGTTCACGAAGTGAGTTTGCCAATGAACTATCAATATGTATTACGAGTGCTAAACCAAGGTATCCAGCTTCAGCCCAGGATGGAAGATCGCAAGACACTTCAAGTGGTCACCCAAACTCCAATCACTCGGGCAGGAATACCTGAGACGATTACTCGCAGTCCCACCCACAGAAGCCATCCCCGCAGTGCGTCTCGCCCTTATTCGCTGCCCATAACAATGCTGACGACCTTCCGCTTATATCACACAGTTCATCACAGTGCATGTCAGACGTAACGACTTCAACGCGTGGTGTAATGGCGTTCCACAGGAGGAATGTTTCGCCTCGCTGGACACCTACGAAGTCCGTGTGCGCGAGATTCAGGCGGAGCTGGAGGCACTGCCAGAGCTCGTAGGGCAGGGCCCATTCAAGGTCATAGTCACGAGCGACGAGTCGGATCCCGAGTGGTGGCAGCAAGTGCGCAAACGGGGATGGCTCACGATTGACCATAGCCCCACTGGGGAAGACACCGAGTCAAAGTATGGTACCTGGTAAGTCTCAATGATGTGTGCTTGCACGCTGTACTGTGACTGATCAAATGTTAATAACGCACTTGTGCAGGTATTCAGCGCTGGTTGACATAGCGATTGCCTCCATGGGCAAGGGCTTCGTGGGGACCGGCCAATCGACGATGTCGTTGCTTTCACGCCGACGAGTGGAGGAGTGGAATGGGGGTGTTACGCGAATGGTCAAGTGGGGTCATGCGGGGGCAGATGATCATTGATCATTAGCGGCTGGCTCAACCTTCATTTTGGGGGGTTGGCTGGAATTTATTATTATTCCTGGAATTTGGGGGTTATCAATACGTTACTGTTGTATAATTCCTTGCAAGAGATTTTTGTGATTAAACTCGCAGATTTACAGGTGACATCCGGAACTTTCCATGAGGGGTGGGTAACATTTATCAGCTAGATATAATAACTCTGGACGCGCTTAAACACGGAAGAGAATCTACACAGCTGCATGTTCTTGCCGAAGCAATAGCTATGTTTCAACTAGTATTTCGCTTGCATATTTTAAGGCGATACCCTTGATCATGAGTGGCCACTGATGTGCAGCCAGAAGACATGCCGAACTAAAATTGCACCAGCAGTGCTGATCACGAAGCGCTTGTTGTAAGCATTAGCGTTCAGTGGAAGCGATGTAGGAAGGGCCTCAAATGACATCAAAATAAATATGTAATGGTGATGTATCTCTAAGATAAAATGCCAAGTCCAAATGTCATACACATGCTGAACACGACCGCCTGGAAAAATCATGTAGCCCCATGGCCGACTTCACTGCGCTGATCATTCTCGGACGGCGTCGATGGCACAGAGTGCACAGATGCCTCGTCCAGCACGCTGGACTCGTGAGTATCTGTAGTTAGAAGTACTGGAACCACTTGTCGCAACTCCCGGACGGGGCATTTAACAGGATCAGGCGGAGTCATCGATAAGACGATGCAATCCTGAGATAGCTATGAGATAGTGCATGAGTGAAGAATGAGCATAATGGACATACCTTTACCGTTAACCCGCTTGCCTTGAAGCCGCCTAGTGTAATATTATCGTTGACGGATATTTCACCCACAAACGATATCCAATCTGGGCCATCGCCCTGTCACACGGGTACTGTCAGCGCCGCTTCTAAAGCGGGAGCCAAAACACTCACAGCCCGCTTGAATGTCCCCCGGCCAATGCAATCCACTCTCCACATATCCGTCTTGACCTCCGCGTGCGCTTTACTTCTGCGTGATCAATGCAGCCATTAACACTTGGTGTGCAAATAAAAAAATTACACTGGGAAGACAGAACTCACCGAACATCAACAACAGATTGCCTTAAAAGTTCGATCTTTGTATGTTGATTCTTGGGAGAAATCAAACTTGCAATGGGCAAGAAAGGTAGTAATGACGCCAGTGCAAATGCTGATGATGAGAACGTGAGGTGAAAGGGAATTGATTGCTTGAGGCAGAATATTCTTGAGGCGGGAATGTAGAACCGGGAAGTAACATCTTGGCCGCCTGGCATTCTGGAGGCCATTCGGTGTTCAAACATTCGCCATTGGGGTGATTGTTTCAGTCCTAAATTCGTGGAAGCTTGCATAAGGGGCGGGGGGATGGCAGTAGCAGGGCGGGTGCGTGGGCTATACATGAATGGAATCGATAAACTCCTTCAATATATTTCATGAGTTGGCGAATTGTTTTGAGAATGACGTAAAAATTACTGTGTGGAGCTTCCCAAGAATGCAGACTTCACTAAGCTTGAGGTCGGCTTCTGGTTGTTCACGATGATGTGAATGATATAGTTAATTTTTGCTGTGAATCCTGGAACTCCGGCCAGATGCTCTGAATAAGTTGGCGGTAGAGACTGAAACACATTTTATTAGCAGGGTGTTCGCCGCAATCATGAGCACACATACGAATGTCTTCTTTCTATCTGAGTACGATTTAGGCAGTTTGAGAGCGAAGGACAGTGAAGAGGGGCATATCGGCCCTTCGATGTGTTTCGACCAGAGCACAGCGCTCTCCAGACATAATTGGATTATATCAGTACCACCCTCTGCGATTTCCTGGAGCTGAAGCGTGCCCTCGACCTATACGGTGATGAGTCTTTGATCATGGTAAAAAAGTAGTGGTGTCCCCGCACCTTGACTTCGATCGAAGTTATTCCCTCCGGCTTCGTCAACTCTAATGTGCCTTCTACCGCGGCACCAAGCCCATAAACCGGCAGCTCCGTTCCTGGCACCTGCACACCAGCTAATCGCAAGACAAGATTTTTCCCTTGTTTTACAAACTCGGTGGGTGGTCGCGAGTGGGACCGTGATCGAGATGCCATGCGGTGGGCGAGGCTCACTGGCAGCGGTGGTTTAGGAGATTCCGGTGGTGTGTATGGTGGTATTGGGATCCTGGACTGGCGTCGCTGAGGCTCAGACATAAGTGGGACCTCTGCGTAACTGGGCAAACTGCCTTGTGAATGCATTGGGGCGTCTAAACCAGGGGAGCCGGAGCAGAGGGGGAAAGAGAAAAGAAAAGCCCGAAAGCGACAGGTTGGGATCACATATACTCCAACGCGGCTCCCTAAGCGTTAGACAACGAGGAGAAGTCATGTCAACCCAACTCTTGGTTGCACACGCTGACAACCTTTCGAACCATATGCAAAACATGGACCAACGTGGGCCCTAGTCTGCCCTAGTGCGCTGCTCCGGTGCGGTTGTTCTATCAGTCATCACCGGTTCCCTTCTTCCCATAATAATATGGAACTTGGCAGCTCGGGATCTCCAGTGACCGAAAGACAAGGTTTGATGCTTTGAGACGGTATAAATAAGACGGAGTAGAAGTTGAGAGGAAACGTCAAACGTGCTCAATGATTTGTGGTCCACATGCAAGCGCCCGATGATCACAGTGATATCCGAGTCGGCACTTTCAGTCAGATCCAGACTCTTCTCCTTGCATGCACAATTGCCCCCCTCTCGACAATTAAAAGTGTCACGTTAAATTAAGCATGCGCTACCATCACCGGCCCATGGCAGCTCTCCGATCTTGTGCGGAACCGGTGAGTTCGTTGCTTTCATTTCGAAAAAGAAACGCAAAAAGTCGCTCGTCATGATTATACCATTGAGTCGCGATGCATCGAGATGTACTTCCCTGCCCCACCCACCCATGTGTACCGCCTCATGTGGCTCTTTCTGGTAGCGTTAAGAAGCAGGGTCGCCGCAAAATTTCCCCCAAACAGTGCGACTTTGATCGCACTCCATGATCAACCTCGCTCCATGCTACTTCCGTGTCCGTGTGATACTGTATGTGCGACCCGAGCCGCGAAGGTTTTCCCGGGATCCACCAAAAAACTCCATACAATCCGGTTAGAATACCGGAACAGGCCCGACATGACTGACCATGCGTGATATCATTCCTTACGACTCGGAAGGACTGCTGCGGCCTCCTCGAGAAGAAGAAGAAGAAGCCTCGGGGACCCCAGGCATAGGTATGTCTGTCCACGGATCTGTCACGATGCGTATGGGGTGCGCATGCTGCATTTCAAAAAGCGGGGATAGCGTTGGGTATGGCGGGTATAGTGCAAGCACGATGAAATCCTGTGCGTACACGATCGATTCATCAGCCGGTGTGACCGCGCCACACATGGCAAATCATGGCCACAAGCGCAAGATCCTTCCAAGCGAGCCAGGACGCACCTTGACAACCAAGTTTCCCGTATTAAACCCCCCTGCGTTTACAGACCCTTCATCGCACTGGACTTCTCCCTCCCAATCCATCGTTTGTGCGTCGTTATTTGGCAGTGGCCGCAGCGCGCCCTCGCCTATAGTACAGGTCCGCCACGCGCGTTGGCCATGCACGCACACGATGATCTGTCGCAGCAAAAAGACGCGAATGAAGGTATGGTCCTTGTCCCTTATGGTCGCCGAGCTATCGTGCCGAGGCGGCTTTGTGCTCGAGCTTTCTGTGAGCGGGCCCGTAGTGAGCGCATGCAAAGACTCCAACGGCGCACGGAGCTGGACGTGGAATGGAATGGCATCGCTGATGGCGTATACCTGCACCGCTGGTATGAAGAGCTGTGTCGCGACGGTCAGTCTGGGAAGCCCTATCTCGACTGCTAGATTGCACACACATGACCCTGTATAGGCTCAAAGCCCGTCTGCGGACGCGTCTGCATCTCAGCAACCACTTGATGCCACTCTTCTGGGGACTCTTTAAATGTAGACATGAAGGTCAAGTTACTGGGCAGCATGGGCCGATGTGGGCGCGTATGCGGGTGGTATATAAACGGCACATAAAACCTGCCGCTTCACAATCAGCAAGTGCCTTTTGAAAATTCACCAGACATCCGACTGACGTAGTATTCCGCTTCCAAAATCCCCTCTTTACGATTTCGACCGTCAAGACGTACTTGCATTTCGCAAATAATCCGGGAACCCCAGTTGCGGCGAAGTCAAAGCTAGGCGGCAACGGCCGTGTGCGTTCGCCAATCCGGAAAGTCGGTGGGATCGTGCACTCAAATTGAATCATCTCTGGACATTGCTGTGTGGGCACAGGGTTCGAAGAAGACGAGGAACCATCAGCCGCTTGCCAGACCGGGATATTCTGCGTCACCATCGGCGTATAGCTCGAGCTCCCTTCTGCCACAGTCACATCTATAACGCCGTCTAGCTGTCACCCACCCAGTCTTGATCTCAGTAACCTGACAGCGCCCTACAGCCGTGGGCTAGAGACTAGCTGACCTTGACAGAAACGCGTGTAACATCCTTTGTGTCTTTCAGATGAAGCATCCCTTTCACAGCGTCGTTGCGGCCGTACGTAGGCAGCGCCGCCCCGTCGTCTTGGTCTGTCAAAATGATACTCATGCGAGCGTTTCCCCGGGTACGCACGCCCGAGTGCGTGGGCCGTTGTGCGGTGCCACGCTGGGCTGTATGGTCCAGACGCCGTTCGCCTGCGGATGGTTCAGGCGAGTATAGGGGCACAGAATCGACCGACAGGGAGGATGCGTAGCGGGGTAAGGTCGGCATGTCCGCTGGCCGTCCTGGTGGTGAGAGGTTGAGAACCAAGCATGGGACGAGTTGATAGGAGTCGGGATCAGTCGATTCACAGCATGATATATCAGCATGCGCATGACAGCCCTCGCACAAGTATATGCACTATAAGCAGGACGAACCCGATTAACCACGCAGGTAAGGTAATGGCTACAAGGTGAACTTGTACACGAGTAGCCCGGATGTTAGTGTCTTAAATATAAGGAGCTGGCGGTTAAGATGGTGGACGCACGACTCGCGATAAGGAAGGATGTGGGGCCGCTCTAAGACGGGTGAGTATTGGTGAGGCCTAAACCCTACTCGTACCCGTACCGGGGCACCGTGGCCGGAGGCGACGGATGTATGCGGCGCCGGGAGTGGGTTCCACCGGGCGCGCCCTGTCCGCTGCATCTCCTGCGACGCTAGCGCCAGGGCGGTGGCGGACGCATGCCCGTGTGCGCGCTATCGGCGGACGACGACGTTCCTATAGACGCGTCGTCGAACGCCCGGGTCGCGGGCCAGAGCCTTGTGTCGGTCTACTCGCTCGCGCTCCCCCTCGCAGGCGACTCGATACGCTCGGTCCTAGGGCCCACCGCCCTCTAGGTCCTACGCCTCGCGCGCTAGGTCGACCTCAGCCGAGACTGATTTAACCTTAGCCTACGGGGGGTCCCGGGGTGAGCCCGGTCGTAGCCGCTTCGACCCGGATCACGAGACGGAGGTGCTGCGTCGAGACCTAGTCTAGTCCACTCGTACCGTATTTCAAACCCAAGGACCGACATCTTTGTGACGACTGTCGCCGCGTTAAGGTCTGTCGTATCGTCCCAGGTGTAAATTGATTAACGGCTTGAATGTCTCTATATGGGGGATGCTCGACGCGCTAAACGACAAAACGAACACATGTCACACCTGCCAGTACGACATAAACATAAGTTGCACATCAGTCCGAGAAAGAAGAAGGACATCCCGTCTGACGGTTCTCGGTAGAACTGCCGGGCTACTTACGGCGGCTGTTCGGTTACTAACTTACCCATGGACTGGCCGGTAAATTATATGCGGTATTGAGAGAAAGGAACCACGAAACGACCCAAACTTAGCCTAATAGAAGTCTCAGACGACGCCTAATGTCCCAAAACGTATAATCAAACTTGTGCGCCAAAAAAAGATTGCGCGCAAGCCTCCGAAACACACTGGCTAGTAGTGTGAGGACGAAGTTAGCTGTTCAGGAATATGGCGTAACTATACTGGGTAAGCGACGGGTTTCTTGTTTCTCTGTTTTTTTGACTAGTTATCCATGACATAGACTGTAGGATGTCACGATAGTACTAGTATCTCTGCTTTGTCATGTACAGACCTCATTGGAGAAACAGGCGCCCAACGCTTAGCCCGGAAGGACGTCGCGTCCGGTGTAGGGGTCGACCGGGAACTCGTGTACTCGGGTGTAAAGACGGACGTTCGCACGGTAGGGCGGGGGAGGCGTAAGCGCGTGTGCGGTTGTGGTACGAGTGTGTGGTTGGGCGTGCGCGTAGGCGATCGGGGGGTGCGAGGGTAAGCCCGGGGTCGTGGTATTAGAGTACCTGTCGCCAGGGTAGGTGTCGGGTGGTCAACACGCGGTACTGATGACCCGCATCTTTCCTCACACTCTCTAACCCCCCTACCCGTCTCACGAGTCACGTGTATGGACTAGCTGAAAATATGTGGGAAAAACGGGTATAGAGTGTGAGGCATCGGATATGGACGGGTTAGTGTGGTCTTCCAGCCCTGGTTGCGTGTCATCTACACGTCTATACTGCCCTTTCACATCAGTCGCTACCTGTACCGCTGACGCTCTGCTAACGTGCTCTGCACTGAGATCCAGTGTTGGGCGTGGCGGTGTCACACGCTTTTTTTAACCCACAAGTTTGATTATACGTTTTGGGACATAGTATACCACTAAGCGAAACACAAGTAGACGCGTTAACTGCAAATCCACTGAACCGCATCGTTGGGATTTCGCGACAAGTACTATGGTAGATGTCGGAATACTTACCCGCGAGCGTTAGTCAGTGTCAGCGTAAA
>KV417716.1:109379-121075 GCA_001630335.1 Athelia psychrophila
CCTAGGTCGACCGAAGACTTGCCCTCGTAGCCTATATTACAGCTCCTCCTTGCCACTACGCTACAGCTACACCGAGGACTACGACTTATACAGCACGCTCGTCCGACATACCAGGTCGTTCTTGGCGACCGTGAGTCGGTATCTAAGGAGATATCCCGTGTCTCGTCAAAAAGGCCGACAGTGCCGTCCGCTCCGTCCGCCGTCTGCGCCTCTTGATGGTGATGATTGGTATTGATGTTGATGAATGCGCTTCTGTTGAACGAGCCATATTCACTTGTATGTGGCGGAAAAAAATGGTTTTGTGAGCTGGAAAACGCCAAATACAAGCATGTAAATTAGGCGTTAATTAACCGGTCATTTTGGGTGGTAAATTTGGCCGCTCAACAAGTAGGTGTAAATTACCGGGTTAATTTGGGCTCAGACCTAATTTCCCGTGCCCTAATGCAGACTCTAAAATATATCTGTGCAAACTCTCAGACGCTGATGGAAACGGCTTGTCATTAATCCGTACCTGTGCAAACTCTATGGTACGGTTAATAACTATCTGAGAGTATTGTATGGAAAGACTTACCTCAGATGCTGATGGAAACGGCTGAGGCAAGGTGTGTATCTAATCGGACGTGTAGATGCATCGTCCACGTGACATGTGGCATATGTTTGTATTTATCGGGTCTCAACGAGAGGTCCCCTGCACCAGTTACTGTTATGAATATCCCCAAGCTACGGCCTAGAAGTTAGAGCTATCACATGTCAGGCGACCTTCCAGCTGTCTCTATTGAGGTCTGGATTAGACACATAACATAAATGGTAGGATAGGTTTGAGTTGGGTTTGAGTAAGGTTCACCGAGAGGCGCTAGGTCTTACATAATAATTAATAACATCGGCGGCTATGACTCGAGACGCGATCGGCGCCTTCTTTACCACCACCATCACAGGCTAGGTCGACTCTTGTTTATTGAATTTGTTGGATTTTGAAACTTGTGCTCTGCCTCCCATCAACTGTCCGCCGGGTTGGACGCGTGCAAGACACGCATGAAGTCAGCACCAGTGGAAATACGGCCTCGAAGCCAAGTGTCATCAACGCGAATAACTGGTATTGGGGACCGGGTAACGGTATTCTGATCTCAACGAGCAGACGATGGAGAAATGAGTTGCGATTGTTGGTGTCCAATGGTGGTAATCCTGTTTGAACTTTGACGGCTAGGAACGCGTTAGACTGCTGACGGAATAGGAACGCCGGCGCCCTTGGGGACAACATCGGGACGCCAATCCAACATTTTAAATTCCTATTATCCTTCGCTTGCATACCTTATAGGAACTTCTTCGTGTCCTCCTTGACCTTATACACTTTGTGCGCCCATCACGACCCCCAATATCACTGGCAATGACAATGGCCTCTCGAAGGGTGTTCATAATAACACTAGGTGTCTTAGGCCTTTTCCTATACGGCACCTTGCGATACCCAGCTCATCGGGGCTCCACGAACATCCCTACCGCATCGGAGGGCTCGCGCGCAAAGGTGAACGCGTCGCTTCTACACGCACAACCTATCTGCCCAACACCACCCCAAACACCGAATCTCTATGATCCTGCCCTGTTTCTTCGCGGGCCACCGACTCCACATTTCAGAGGTAAGCAGTGCTCTACACACTTCTTCACGCCTTTTGACTGTTCATTTCAGACAATCTTCGACCTGAAGTACAATACATTACAACCTGGTAAGGGAACGATCTCCTTCCACTCGCTTGCAACTGACTCTCGCGCAGGATTCCAGGAGGCTTCACCAACGACGTGATGGCACTCGCCAACCTTATCTATGTGGCCATCCAAAGTGATCGAATTCCCATCATACCTGAGTTCAGTGGTTATCGTGGAGAATGGGAAGCCGGTACGTAGGCCCGCTCACTCGACCTACTTTTACTATGTTGCCAAGCTTTTCAACCCACAGGATTCATATCATTCGGCGAGGTGTTTGATATCCCCCAACTCAGCGCGGCTCTACGGATACCCATCCTCGAATGGAACCAAGTAAAGGACTATCATGGGGAGACGCGCGAATCTGACGAACTTGGGTGTTGGAGTGTCTGGGCCCCTTATGGCGGTGATCCAAATCCCCGAGGCAGTTTCTTTACTACCGAGTCGCGGGCCTCGATTGGTAGATGCACTTGCCACTCGTACGTTTCTGGTGCATGTTTATGCTGATGACTTCCATTTTCAGACTGTTCATATACACCCATCAAGGAACCCGTGAAGCTCTTGGACATGAACAACCCTGACGACGCACACATCAATCTCAATAAACTAGCAAAGCTGGGTGACCGGGAAATGTATGATAAGATCATGCAAACACACAAACCAGAATCATTCCCCCCTTGGCACCCGAACGTTCTTCCGCCGGATTTCCAGCTGATGTGTACAGACTTTCTGTATTGGGCATCTGTGCTCGAACCGTTCGAATGGTTCACGAAGTGAGTTTGCCAATGAACTATCAATATGTATTACGAGTGCTAAACCAAGGTATCCAGCTTCAGCCCAGGATGGAAGATCGCAAGACACTTCAAGTGGTCACCCAAACTCCAATCACTCGGGCAGGAATACCTGAGACGATTACTCGCAGTCCCACCCACAGAAGCCATCCCCGCAGTGCGTCTCGCCCTTATTCGCTGCCCATAACAATGCTGACGACCTTCCGCTTATATCACACAGTTCATCACAGTGCATGTCAGACGTAACGACTTCAACGCGTGGTGTAATGGCGTTCCACAGGAGGAATGTTTCGCCTCGCTGGACACCTACGAAGTCCGTGTGCGCGAGATTCAGGCGGAGCTGGAGGCACTGCCAGAGCTCGTAGGGCAGGGCCCATTCAAGGTCATAGTCACGAGCGACGAGTCGGATCCCGAGTGGTGGCAGCAAGTGCGCAAACGGGGATGGCTCACGATTGACCATAGCCCCACTGGGGAAGACACCGAGTCAAAGTATGGTACCTGGTAAGTCTCAATGATGTGTGCTTGCACGCTGTACTGTGACTGATCAAATGTTAATAACGCACTTGTGCAGGTATTCAGCGCTGGTTGACATAGCGATTGCCTCCATGGGCAAGGGCTTCGTGGGGACCGGCCAATCGACGATGTCGTTGCTTTCACGCCGACGAGTGGAGGAGTGGAATGGGGGTGTTACGCGAATGGTCAAGTGGGGTCATGCGGGGGCAGATGATCATTGATCATTAGCGGCTGGCTCAACCTTCATTTTGGGGGGTTGGCTGGAATTTATTATTATTCCTGGAATTTGGGGGTTATCAATACGTTACTGTTGTATAATTCCTTGCAAGAGATTTTTGTGATTAAACTCGCAGATTTACAGGTGACATCCGGAACTTTCCATGAGGGGTGGGTAACATTTATCAGCTAGATATAATAACTCTGGACGCGCTTAAACACGGAAGAGAATCTACACAGCTGCATGTTCTTGCCGAAGCAATAGCTATGTTTCAACTAGTATTTCGCTTGCATATTTTAAGGCGATACCCTTGATCATGAGTGGCCACTGATGTGCAGCCAGAAGACATGCCGAACTAAAATTGCACCAGCAGTGCTGATCACGAAGCGCTTGTTGTAAGCATTAGCGTTCAGTGGAAGCGATGTAGGAAGGGCCTCAAATGACATCAAAATAAATATGTAATGGTGATGTATCTCTAAGATAAAATGCCAAGTCCAAATGTCATACACATGCTGAACACGACCGCCTGGAAAAATCATGTAGCCCCATGGCCGACTTCACTGCGCTGATCATTCTCGGACGGCGTCGATGGCACAGAGTGCACAGATGCCTCGTCCAGCACGCTGGACTCGTGAGTATCTGTAGTTAGAAGTACTGGAACCACTTGTCGCAACTCCCGGACGGGGCATTTAACAGGATCAGGCGGAGTCATCGATAAGACGATGCAATCCTGAGATAGCTATGAGATAGTGCATGAGTGAAGAATGAGCATAATGGACATACCTTTACCGTTAACCCGCTTGCCTTGAAGCCGCCTAGTGTAATATTATCGTTGACGGATATTTCACCCACAAACGATATCCAATCTGGGCCATCGCCCTGTCACACGGGTACTGTCAGCGCCGCTTCTAAAGCGGGAGCCAAAACACTCACAGCCCGCTTGAATGTCCCCCGGCCAATGCAATCCACTCTCCACATATCCGTCTTGACCTCCGCGTGCGCTTTACTTCTGCGTGATCAATGCAGCCATTAACACTTGGTGTGCAAATAAAAAAATTACACTGGGAAGACAGAACTCACCGAACATCAACAACAGATTGCCTTAAAAGTTCGATCTTTGTATGTTGATTCTTGGGAGAAATCAAACTTGCAATGGGCAAGAAAGGTAGTAATGACGCCAGTGCAAATGCTGATGATGAGAACGTGAGGTGAAAGGGAATTGATTGCTTGAGGCAGAATATTCTTGAGGCGGGAATGTAGAACCGGGAAGTAACATCTTGGCCGCCTGGCATTCTGGAGGCCATTCGGTGTTCAAACATTCGCCATTGGGGTGATTGTTTCAGTCCTAAATTCGTGGAAGCTTGCATAAGGGGCGGGGGGATGGCAGTAGCAGGGCGGGTGCGTGGGCTATACATGAATGGAATCGATAAACTCCTTCAATATATTTCATGAGTTGGCGAATTGTTTTGAGAATGACGTAAAAATTACTGTGTGGAGCTTCCCAAGAATGCAGACTTCACTAAGCTTGAGGTCGGCTTCTGGTTGTTCACGATGATGTGAATGATATAGTTAATTTTTGCTGTGAATCCTGGAACTCCGGCCAGATGCTCTGAATAAGTTGGCGGTAGAGACTGAAACACATTTTATTAGCAGGGTGTTCGCCGCAATCATGAGCACACATACGAATGTCTTCTTTCTATCTGAGTACGATTTAGGCAGTTTGAGAGCGAAGGACAGTGAAGAGGGGCATATCGGCCCTTCGATGTGTTTCGACCAGAGCACAGCGCTCTCCAGACATAATTGGATTATATCAGTACCACCCTCTGCGATTTCCTGGAGCTGAAGCGTGCCCTCGACCTATACGGTGATGAGTCTTTGATCATGGTAAAAAAGTAGTGGTGTCCCCGCACCTTGACTTCGATCGAAGTTATTCCCTCCGGCTTCGTCAACTCTAATGTGCCTTCTACCGCGGCACCAAGCCCATAAACCGGCAGCTCCGTTCCTGGCACCTGCACACCAGCTAATCGCAAGACAAGATTTTTCCCTTGTTTTACAAACTCGGTGGGTGGTCGCGAGTGGGACCGTGATCGAGATGCCATGCGGTGGGCGAGGCTCACTGGCAGCGGTGGTTTAGGAGATTCCGGTGGTGTGTATGGTGGTATTGGGATCCTGGACTGGCGTCGCTGAGGCTCAGACATAAGTGGGACCTCTGCGTAACTGGGCAAACTGCCTTGTGAATGCATTGGGGCGTCTAAACCAGGGGAGCCGGAGCAGAGGGGGAAAGAGAAAAGAAAAGCCCGAAAGCGACAGGTTGGGATCACATATACTCCAACGCGGCTCCCTAAGCGTTAGACAACGAGGAGAAGTCATGTCAACCCAACTCTTGGTTGCACACGCTGACAACCTTTCGAACCATATGCAAAACATGGACCAACGTGGGCCCTAGTCTGCCCTAGTGCGCTGCTCCGGTGCGGTTGTTCTATCAGTCATCACCGGTTCCCTTCTTCCCATAATAATATGGAACTTGGCAGCTCGGGATCTCCAGTGACCGAAAGACAAGGTTTGATGCTTTGAGACGGTATAAATAAGACGGAGTAGAAGTTGAGAGGAAACGTCAAACGTGCTCAATGATTTGTGGTCCACATGCAAGCGCCCGATGATCACAGTGATATCCGAGTCGGCACTTTCAGTCAGATCCAGACTCTTCTCCTTGCATGCACAATTGCCCCCCTCTCGACAATTAAAAGTGTCACGTTAAATTAAGCATGCGCTACCATCACCGGCCCATGGCAGCTCTCCGATCTTGTGCGGAACCGGTGAGTTCGTTGCTTTCATTTCGAAAAAGAAACGCAAAAAGTCGCTCGTCATGATTATACCATTGAGTCGCGATGCATCGAGATGTACTTCCCTGCCCCACCCACCCATGTGTACCGCCTCATGTGGCTCTTTCTGGTAGCGTTAAGAAGCAGGGTCGCCGCAAAATTTCCCCCAAACAGTGCGACTTTGATCGCACTCCATGATCAACCTCGCTCCATGCTACTTCCGTGTCCGTGTGATACTGTATGTGCGACCCGAGCCGCGAAGGTTTTCCCGGGATCCACCAAAAAACTCCATACAATCCGGTTAGAATACCGGAACAGGCCCGACATGACTGACCATGCGTGATATCATTCCTTACGACTCGGAAGGACTGCTGCGGCCTCCTCGAGAAGAAGAAGAAGAAGCCTCGGGGACCCCAGGCATAGGTATGTCTGTCCACGGATCTGTCACGATGCGTATGGGGTGCGCATGCTGCATTTCAAAAAGCGGGGATAGCGTTGGGTATGGCGGGTATAGTGCAAGCACGATGAAATCCTGTGCGTACACGATCGATTCATCAGCCGGTGTGACCGCGCCACACATGGCAAATCATGGCCACAAGCGCAAGATCCTTCCAAGCGAGCCAGGACGCACCTTGACAACCAAGTTTCCCGTATTAAACCCCCCTGCGTTTACAGACCCTTCATCGCACTGGACTTCTCCCTCCCAATCCATCGTTTGTGCGTCGTTATTTGGCAGTGGCCGCAGCGCGCCCTCGCCTATAGTACAGGTCCGCCACGCGCGTTGGCCATGCACGCACACGATGATCTGTCGCAGCAAAAAGACGCGAATGAAGGTATGGTCCTTGTCCCTTATGGTCGCCGAGCTATCGTGCCGAGGCGGCTTTGTGCTCGAGCTTTCTGTGAGCGGGCCCGTAGTGAGCGCATGCAAAGACTCCAACGGCGCACGGAGCTGGACGTGGAATGGAATGGCATCGCTGATGGCGTATACCTGCACCGCTGGTATGAAGAGCTGTGTCGCGACGGTCAGTCTGGGAAGCCCTATCTCGACTGCTAGATTGCACACACATGACCCTGTATAGGCTCAAAGCCCGTCTGCGGACGCGTCTGCATCTCAGCAACCACTTGATGCCACTCTTCTGGGGACTCTTTAAATGTAGACATGAAGGTCAAGTTACTGGGCAGCATGGGCCGATGTGGGCGCGTATGCGGGTGGTATATAAACGGCACATAAAACCTGCCGCTTCACAATCAGCAAGTGCCTTTTGAAAATTCACCAGACATCCGACTGACGTAGTATTCCGCTTCCAAAATCCCCTCTTTACGATTTCGACCGTCAAGACGTACTTGCATTTCGCAAATAATCCGGGAACCCCAGTTGCGGCGAAGTCAAAGCTAGGCGGCAACGGCCGTGTGCGTTCGCCAATCCGGAAAGTCGGTGGGATCGTGCACTCAAATTGAATCATCTCTGGACATTGCTGTGTGGGCACAGGGTTCGAAGAAGACGAGGAACCATCAGCCGCTTGCCAGACCGGGATATTCTGCGTCACCATCGGCGTATAGCTCGAGCTCCCTTCTGCCACAGTCACATCTATAACGCCGTCTAGCTGTCACCCACCCAGTCTTGATCTCAGTAACCTGACAGCGCCCTACAGCCGTGGGCTAGAGACTAGCTGACCTTGACAGAAACGCGTGTAACATCCTTTGTGTCTTTCAGATGAAGCATCCCTTTCACAGCGTCGTTGCGGCCGTACGTAGGCAGCGCCGCCCCGTCGTCTTGGTCTGTCAAAATGATACTCATGCGAGCGTTTCCCCGGGTACGCACGCCCGAGTGCGTGGGCCGTTGTGCGGTGCCACGCTGGGCTGTATGGTCCAGACGCCGTTCGCCTGCGGATGGTTCAGGCGAGTATAGGGGCACAGAATCGACCGACAGGGAGGATGCGTAGCGGGGTAAGGTCGGCATGTCCGCTGGCCGTCCTGGTGGTGAGAGGTTGAGAACCAAGCATGGGACGAGTTGATAGGAGTCGGGATCAGTCGATTCACAGCATGATATATCAGCATGCGCATGACAGAAATGCGACTGTGACTGATTGCGAGCGCCCATTCATAAGGCTGTAGATGGTATCATGAACAGCGCTTTAGGGTTGCTACGCCAAGTCACCTAAACGTCAATTGCGCAGATGAACACAAAGTGAATCACCATATGATAATCCGCAGCAGACTCTAAAGCTTAAGATAATCCGATTCAAACCCAGCAAAGCACCAAGGATTCAGAAAGAGAGTGGTGGCGTAGATTAAATGGCCGGTCAGGTACCCATTCAATCATTGGCTTGTCGGCGGCATTCATCGGGCCGTCAAGATGGCTCTTGGCAGTCTGCCCTAAGTACAGGAGCCTACAGGACGAAGAAAGAGCCTGACTACACGTTGATTACAAATACAGCGATGACCGTCCACACTGTACACAAGCAAAACAGCAAATCGCGCAGCTCGTAGGGGGTATATCTCTGTAAGTTCGGCAATTAGTTAAATGTGGACCCTGCTATGCTGTCTGGAATCGCGCCGCTGTCAGCAGTGTTTCTACATTCAGGAACCCAAACTTTATACAATGCTCACCTGATCAGATCCAGAGCTGCGTCGTGGAGGCAGAGCACTAGGCCCAGCTTCGCCGATGCTGGCCCGAGTAGGGCCCTGGGGGGCATCCGATTCCAATTTAGTCAGAGCCGACTCAAGCTGGATCGCGCGCTCCGCATCCTGTATCTCTCGCCACCCGGGATCCTGGCTCGCATAGCTCAGCGGACGCTCCCCCTCGCGCTCGCTCATCTGGCTGTGTTCCGAGACCGGGCGCTGGGCCCGCAAGCTGCTGCGCAGATATCCTTGCAGCAGCAAGCGACTATCGCGCGTGTGCCCGTACGCAGGCGGGGGCGGGACCGCGATCGCAGCATCCTCTACGTCGCCTGTCCCGCGCGGGCCACCTTGGGTGAGGGCCGCGGCGTATGTAGGCAGCGGAGGCCGGTGCCACGGTGCCATGCCCATGCTCATCCCAAATCCGGAGTGGTTATGAGTGGGCAGAATCTCGCCAGGGTGTAGGAAGGAATAGCGCTCAGCACGCAGGTGGTAGAATTGGCGGTCGAGGAATATAAATTCTGTGATTGTAGGCCCGATGAGCACATGTTCAAGTGGAACATCGATAATGGAATGGACGCACCAATTAGCCCAAGCAGGACGAATATCACGTATATGAACACGCTCCCTGAACCGGCAGAATCGGGCATGCTACTATGCTTGGCCATGTTGTTGAAGATCTTGATCGAGAGCACCCAGGCAGCGATGGTCCCTCCCAACGCCAGCAATTGCGTGACAAACAAGGCGAATGTGTGAAGCGTGATACCACCCAGGAATTTGTACTGCTTGGAGCCCAGCCGCTTTCGCATGGAGGGGCGCGTCGAAACGGAGTCATCAGTTTGTTCGGACGCCACAGGCGCTGGGGTCAACGGAACCTCCGTCGTGGCCAGGTCCTGATCAGCAGGATGCCGTGCGGGCAGACTCTCATCGCTCTCGTGGCCCTCAACGCGTCCCCTCTCCAGATCCTCGTCGGGTTCCCTGTACCCGATCTCTCCTAGCTTCAAAGGTAGCGGGCCAGGCCGGCTGTTACTGATGGCTTCGCCCTGGACCGGCCGGGCAGAAGTTGATGCGGTCGACGCCATCCCACTTTATGAACAGAAGAAGAATGAAAAAAAGAAGTGAAGAAGAAGTGAAGAATGATAACAAGAAAGTGCTTGCACCAGGCAAAGAGAAGGGAGAAACCAGGAGAAACTTCGAGAGTCGAATGTAGTAGAAGGCGCTCGAATGCTCGAAGCAGAAGAAGACGCTCGAGCGCTCGAGATAGAAGGGAGGGTACTTACAGGCGTTCGAATGTGGAGGGGAGGGCAGAGGACAGGGGATTTGTATAAGTGGTAGTTGGGGTTGATTGAGAGAGTGGAGGGTCGTATGGGGGGCGGGGACGAGCGTGCGTTCCGTGGGGCCTAGGCGTGTCGCGTCGATGTGAGGGTGAGCCTATTCCCGTATGGTTGCGTAATGTTCGTATAGGTGGGCGGGAAGGTCCTGCGCCTGGTGTAGCCCTTCGCGTAGGAGCGGTTGCCAGAGCAGGTAGGCAAGCGCGAAAAATGCGCGCTTGTGTATCGACGAGCCCCACATGTACCGCAGGAGGACATCCGAAGATATGTCAGGCGTAGTACTAGGAGAAGAAGGGTTCTTGCTCTTACGACTACGACTACCAATAGCGCGCGTCATAAGGACTGCTGTTATGGGAGGTATAAAGTCCCGCAGATGCCGGTCAGCGTCCCGACGTGATGTAGCCCGAGCCCCCCAGCCCACGCGCTCGGTCCGCCTGTGCGCGTGCTACCTGTTCTCCGTGTGCATAGACTTCCACTTCGTACCCCCGCGACCCGCCGGCCTTATAGCTAACACATGCATAGCTTCAAGAGAACGGGAGTGGTGTGAGACTAATTGCTCTTTAGGTGTTGAACGTCGCAGCTACCATAGCCGATGCCATAAGGACGGCCACCCGGACGACTAGCACCCGACCTGCCAGCTTATGGCGGAGAAGACCTAGCCAGGACTGTAGCACTCAGGGAAGGATAGGATAGGACAGGGAAGGTCAGGGCGTGATGGGGTTATAGAACGCAAAGGTTTAAGGTTTAAGGTTTAAGGTTTACGATTTGAGGAGGGGAGAGGAGGAGAGGTCCCGTATCGAAGTTAGCCGCGGCGGAGTTGGGAGTAGCGGGTTGGGTAGGTTCGTATGCAGGGGCTGCGGAGGCGGAACGTGCGACGGAGGCACGAGCGTCGGCAGTTGGGGTGACGATCTTCCTTCCTACAGTAGTGCCACGGTGACGCCGCCTCCTACTGCTCCTGTACGACCCCGACCTGCTGCTGCTCGACCCGTAGCCCACCGCCCTGCCCGCCCTGTTCCTGCCCGCCCTTCCGCTTCCGGCACCCGCACGATCTCTTCTTCCGCTTGAACTGCCAGCACCCACCCCTTCAGCAGTAGCCATTTCTCCGCACCCCCTTGCAGTTCCAGTCATGCTAAACAAGTATAGATCAGAAGAGTGACGACTGTCAGCTCATGTCAAGTTGTACGACCAGAGCATATGCGTGGCGAGCCTGCTGGGGCGCGGCAGATTGCTGTTGCTGTGGGGCGCGCCGGGGTGCTTCCGACGCCTTCACTTCTGCAAAAGGAAGATATGACAACAACTAGACCCGTGCCAATAGAGATTTCTCTGTGGGGTCTATCGCCTGCTAAGGACTGGTAGCGCAACATGATGAGAGGTAATACAGCAACATATAGCAGAGACCCGCCTCTAGCACGACGTCCAGCGGGGTTACAATAGTCTCCATCCGAAGACTAGAACTGATGTAGAGATTCACTAGTTCTGACAGGACCCGGATGGAGTACTCAGGATTCAGAAACTCAGGAAGAGAGTATACGGAACACGGAGTAGGACGTGCGCTGGTAGATTAGAGTCATGTTCGCGGCGGAACGTTTCCTTGACGGGTTATTCCGTAACTGTGGTGGTGGAATTGAATCGTTGTTCATTGACAACATGAGCGACAGTGTCCCGGGGGACCACTGGTACCAACGGTGAGAACTCAGGTCAGCACGGC
>KV417717.1:0-21890 GCA_001630335.1 Athelia psychrophila
ATGATGTCGACTCCGCTGTACCCATGAGCGAGATACCATGACACAGGCAGATAAACGCCTAAGTATGTCCTTGTAAGTGATATTCACTAATCAGCAGAGAGACGTACCGATTCAGAGGCACAGGTCGATTGGGGAAACGTGCAACACTTTCCGCCTCCGACTTAATTGCGGCGTAGAACCATTCAAGTCTATCATCGTCGTCTTCGGTGTTTCCAATGACCATTTGATCGATGACATGTTCAGCAATCTCTTGAGGAAAGTGTTCGTGCATTTCCCGCCGTTGAATACTCGAATGGTAAGCCTAGAATCAAGCTCAAATGTTGATCAGGGTAAGTATTGTTGTGTGAAGTCAAGAGTGACTTGAGAGTGACTGCGAATCGGATTGTGAAGTTGTGACAAATTTGTGACCAAGTTGTGACAAAGGCTGAGAGTAAGATTTTTAATGACACTAGCTGGTACCCGTGCGATGCACGGGATCGACAATCAAAGAAATTAAAATCAATGAGCTTTTGTATATTTGAAATCAGGTAAATGTCAATTCAATGCTACATTAATGTTCGCGTAGCCACGAAGCTATTCGGTGATGGGAGAGGCTTACCCCTCTTGAAACGGGCGTCCGACTCAAGAAAATGGGCGCAAATAGGGAACTTTCATGTCAATCTGTAGAAAGCGACGTGGGCCGGATAGGGGGTTTGCCTGCGTCTATGTCCCAGCTTGTACCATTGAAAATAATCCCGAGTGCTTATGACACAGTGCCGTGCCCGTGCCAGTGCCAGTGCCAGTGATCATGTCCATGTGAGTACCCTTGCGAGTGCCCATGCCCATCCAGTTGCCCATGCCCGTACAGTGCCCTTGCCTGTACCAGTGCCCGTCCGAGTCCGAGTCCGAGTCCGAGTGTGAGTGTCCGTTTCCGTTTCCAATGAGTACCTTAGCCTGTGCCCATTTGAGTGCTCATGCGAGTTTCCACGTGAGTGTCCGTGTCTAATGCTCATGCCATCGCCCGTCCGACTGCTAGGGCCAGTGCCAGTGCTCGTGCCCGTCCGAGTGCTCATGATCATACCCGTGCCAGTATCCGTGCCCGTTCCAGTGTCATGTCAGTAGTTGTGCCTATACCCAGTGCCCGCTCCAAGGCTAGTAGCCCGTATCTCTGACCCGCGCCAGTGCAAGATTACCCGTGCCCGTGCTCGTTCCAGTGCCAGTACCCGTGCCAGTGGGGAAGCTCAAATGCAAAGTGAGGTGGTTTAAATATTGCAGGCGAGTGTTGCAGAAAGCTCTGGAATTTTCTTCCCGTACACTGAAGGAAAGCTGAGAGAAATTTCCAGAAACCCGCGCCACGATTTCTTTTACATTTTTGGCATCACTGGGTCTCGGTGTTCCAACTACGTCCATATCCACCCTCTCATGTATTTCTAGAACTTTCGTTATCCTGGTTTCTAGAAACTTCGTTATCTAGGACCGCCTTCTTTTGTAGTGTAGATACAAATGACCTTACAGGGGCAGAGCGCTCGCGCCGGGTGTAAGCTCGTCGGACGCGATGGTCTGGAGTATCACAGAGGTCACGTTGAAGTACGTTGACTCCACTGCAAACTAAACAGCCGCGAATCCAGAACGAGAAGACGTGGTTGGACGGGGTCGAGGCGTACCTCCTAAGTCCTTTCGCGCGTCCAGTGGTCCCGCTCGAGTAGCACACAAACGCGGTCCTCTGCCGTGCTTCTGCCGCGCTCAGCTTTTTCGGCTCCAGCGCCTCGGGTCCCATCAGCGACCACACGCTCTTCTGTTCTCCCACATAGACTGGACAAGGGCACGTGGAAGAAGAACAGCACCAATGGCTGCAGCAGTACGAAGAGAGGAATTGTATGCAAGAACGGGAGCGTGCTGAAATGTTCGACATGCACGCTGACGGAGGTTATGGATGGCGGGGTGAGGGTGGTACTGTTGATGAGGATCCTGGCACTTTGGGGGACTGAGAGTGGTTGTGGTCCAGGATGGCGTGGTGAAGGTGCCGATTTGAGGATTCATTACATTTCCCATTGTATATCAGATATCATTATCTTTCTTAGATCTTATATTTTTATGACCAAACGACGAAAAAAATATGAAGCCCCACTTGTAAAACAAAACATTCTTTCATGCAAAACTAATACCTACTACTTGCCACGGTTTGAACATCGTGCCCTTTGTATATACCCTTCTGCCTGTCGTGACTGGGCAACCCATGGGCCACCGCGTTGAGAAACTTGTTGAAACTGAGCGCGAGAACACGAGCACACGGCTGTCAAGAGAGCAAAGGCTCTCAGTAGAGTGGCTCTGTATTATTGCCTGTTTCAAGCTTATCGAAAGCTTAAAAAAAACTGTACTAGAAAAAGCCACTCTTGCTAATTGGCCCGTTCAAAGTTTCGCCTTCGCCCCTGCTGCAAGGTCCTCAGCCTTCGCCTGCTCCCTCAGCACCTTCCTCAGAATCTTCCCGCTCTCGCTCTTGGGTATGCTGTCCACGATCCGCACGCCACCACGCAGCTTCTTGTGGTCCGCCACGCGCGATGCGACCCACCCAGCGAGGGCAGCGTGCAGGGTGGGCGCATGGGCATGTGGTTTCGCGACAACTAGCACCCAACCGCAGATTAGCGAGAGCTCGCATAAAGTAGCGAGGAGTGAGGAAACGTACTGTATGCGCGCGGTGCCTCCGTCGCCTGCTCCTTGAGCTCCACGCCAATGACCGCGACATCAGCCACGTCGGGGTGCTTGGACAGTAGGTCCTCGAGATCTGCAACCAATCATGAGCATGAGCACGCCGAATCCGTACACAGAGAAAGGGGACCCACCAGCAGGCGGAACCTGGAACCCCTTGTACTTGATCAACTCCTTCACCCGATCCACAACAAACATATCCCCATCCTCATCAAACACGCACACATCCCCCGTGCGCATCCAGCGGTCCTGCCCCATCCCCTCCTGGTCGTCCCCAAACGCGTCCCGGTCCGCCGCCGGGTTCCGCCAGTAGCCCTTCATGATCTGCGGGCCGCGCAGCCACAGCTCCCCGCGCCCGTCCCCGCCGTTCTCGACTAGGTCTTTCTCGGAGACGGGCACGAGCCGCGCCTGCAGGTTTGGCACGAGCCCGCCGACCGTGCCCGGCTTCGCGTTCGCCCCCGGCGCGCCGCTCACCACGCACGTCGTCTCGCTCATCCCGTACCCGGAGCGCACGGGGACGCCTGTACGCTCCGCGACGCGCGTGGCGATCTCGAGCGAGAGCGGCGCGGCGCCCGAGCCCCAGCTCCCCACGGAGCGGAGGTTGTACTTGGTGACGAGCGGGTGCTGCGCGAGGAAGAGCGCGATGGGGGGCACGATGTGCGCGCTGGTGATCTGGTGCTTCTCGATTGTGCTCAGCCAGATGATGGGGTCGAATTTTGGGAGGATGTAGGTTATCGCGGAGCAGTATGCTATATATCCAGAGTGTCAGCGTTGGTATTTATGCTTGGAGGGAGGAGACGCACGGGAGAGGAACATGAAGAACATGGCGCCGTAGATATGGTACAGGGGCAGGATCGCGAGCCAGCGCTCGCGCCTGGTGTAAGCTCTGGGCTCGGACGCGATGGTTTGGAGTATCACGGAGGTTATGTTGAAGTGCGTTGATTCCACTGCAAGACCAATCAGCCGCAAATCCAGGATAAGAAGACGCGGGTCGGGGCATACCTCCTTTCGCGCGCCCGGTAGTCCCGCTCGAGTAGCACATAAACGCGGTCCTCTGCCGTGCTTCTGCCGGGCTCAGCTGTTTCGGCTCCAGCGCCTCGGGTCCCATCAGCGACCACACGCTCTTCTGTTCCCCCACATAGTCGTCCTCCAGGACATACACATCCGTTCGGGGGATACCGCATTCGGCTGCGGCCTCCAGTGCGATGGGAAGCACGCCCTGACCAACTACAAGGACCTTGGCGCCAGAGTCGCGGATGTGATGCGTGAGCTCTGACACCAGGTAGGACGCGTTGGCGAGAGTGACGCAGAGGTTGGCTGCCTGTGTAGCCTGCACGAAGGCGGGGTACAAGAAGGCATTAGGCGAGAACGCGAGAATTACGTCGTCCTGGCCGAGGGATGTACGGTGCAGCAGGCCGTAAGCAAGGCGCTTTGAGAGGGTCCGCAATTCGCCAAATCTGCAACTCCTGTAAACACGCGTTGGGTAAATAGAAGTGTGGGCTACTCACTGCATCTCCTTGTGTGTGATCCCGTCGACAAAGACGACCTTGTCGTCTCTGGGCGCGTTCGGATTCTCGAAGACCATATGCCATACAGAACACTCCGGGAACGCGACGCTGGGGTAGAGGGAGTGATATTCGCGTGCCTTTGCTGCTAAAGCCATCGTGATGCTGCAATAGAGATTCTGGCAGGCTGGTCGCTGTACGAGGGGTTATAAGGATGAGTCCGGCTATTGGTGGGCCGTAGAGGTCGGTCAAAGGTATCCCAACCCCCCAAGCCCAACAACCCAAACCAACCTTGCGTGTTGAGCGGCATCGTCTTGACAGCTGTTGAAATTGGGCATCGAATGTTGAAAGATCTAGTCGTTTGAGTCCCGTCAATGCCGATGTTTGAAGACTGAAGCAAATGGCTGAAGACAAGCTTAAGCGCCCAGGCCTCCGGTCGGGCGGTACCGTATTACTTAATATTGCCGACGAATTATTTGTCGTGCTCCTTAGTCTATTAGTATTAATAATAAGTAATACTTGTCCTGCTACGAGGCAGCTGGCCAGACCCACACGAGGTGTGGCATTAAGAATTCCCTGTAGACGTCGCCCTAGCTATGCACCCCCTTGTCTACGTCTTACAGCAATATGAGCTAGTTGATAAACACTCTCGCGTTTGGGGTTTCTTGGGTCACCTGCCCGATATGTGCTAACACCGACACACAGCCAGCTCCAACCACCCATTTTTGCTCCGTCCAACGATCCTGCTACACCCTCCATCCTCTTGTCCCTGAAATACTAAGCACCTTTCACATTCTGTTATGTCTGCGGGTAATCAAAGATATATCATCCTGCTCAAAAAGATCTCATTGTGTCTATGAATAAAAGTGGTCGGAGGTATGCTGTGCTGTGTCGGGGTTACTGAGCACATACTTATCGGGCAGGTGACCCAAAAAAACCCCAAATGCGAGAGACTAGCTCATTGCTCACTACGGACCCTAGAACGTGTTTTATTCACCCAGCGAAACGGGTGAATAGTCACAGGTTACTCGATGTCCATAACTTGTTTACCGGGTGACAGACCGGAAATCACCCGCTTACCTTGTTCCATATACCTGTTGAATGAAACTCGGTATATGTCCAATTTCACTGGTTCTGTATCTGAGCACAACCGGGTGAATGTCACCCAGTAAACGAATGTTTCCGCGACATGGTAAATTACTGATGCTCATTGGCTTGCCGGGGTAGAAATACATTGTAATCAGTTGAATCATATTTTGTTCTCGGAATACATGCATCTATTCAGCCACGAGAAAGCCCCGCCCACGCCCACCACTACTCTTGTTGCTACAATCAAAGCTGCATGAACCCGAATCACTCCAATTCTCCACCGGCGCGCACTCCTTCCCATTGCTTGAGCCTTTTGGTGGCGAGGCCGCCAGGTGACCACTGCAGCGCTAGTTTGTGTACCAGTTGCAGGCAAGGTAACGAGAAGGAAACTGATAGAATTCAAGATCAGCGAAGCTTAGTAGGATATCATGTAATTGCACATACCAAAGCCGCCTCTTGCATATCTAACATCCCAATATATCTTACTTCCGCTCCTGCATATCCCCCACCACCCTCACGCATCTAGCTTGATCCTCGTTGACAGTCGGCATACCAGAGCCCCAGCTAGAGACTGAGAGAGCCGCTGAGAGAGCCTCAGAGAAAGCCGTAGAGACAGATAGCCCAAAGGCCAGAGATTAGCCGCAGAGAGATAACCGATCAGTGCTCAGCCCCAATCCGATCAGCCTTGCGACCAGTAGATCCTAGATGGCAAGAAAAGTGGTGAATAACAGAGTAGATATGCACATACACATACTTTGAAAGGCTTCCCGACGTTCAGAATAGACAAAGAGAGCAAGTTGAGAGGGTGCGGAGGGGATGAGCGGGGAAGTTGTGGTGGTTGTGGAGTAGTGTTGCCGCAAGCTGAGGTACCTCCAAAGCTGAGTTGACCTCAGCTCAAGATGACATCATCGTTGACACCTCAAGTTGCCTTGAGGTCGGTCAACTCAAGCTGCCTTGCGAGCCCATCAATCCACCTTCCTTTCTCAGCTTCACCGAGGGTTTGGTATCACGAGAACTTTCTGTTGTTGCAGTGATGTCCCACCGGAAAAGGTTGACGAGCTGCTTGCAGAGGGGCGTATCAGCGAACTGAAAGAGTTGTACATTACTAGATGCTTCTTGGCGGGAGATCTCAGCAGCTCGGGAATTGATTTGGATTAGCTCTGGAATACCTTTTGATCTGTTGAGTTTTGCTGTGTGGTGTCTACGTGCTTGGAAAAGCGTCCAGTCAAATAGATTATAGGTAAGTAGGGGGGGCGACGAGTACAGTACTAGTACGCCACAGCTGATTGGTACACTACTAGCACCGACCTTGAGGTACCTTGAGTCAGCTCGACCAATCTCAAGGCTCCACAAGCTGGCAGCCCCTGTGACCTTGAGTTGCCTTCAACTCAGCTTCCGGCAACACTATTGTGGAGCAAAGGTGGCCGACAACAAACAACAGCAAACACGACCCTTGGAAGAAATTTACCTCAACGGATTTTTTAACCTGTTTTTGGAATCACCGAGCCCCCAGTGTTAACCTAGTTATTTTAACCGGTTTTCCGTGTTATAATCCAGACTCCTAACCATTCGCTAGGTAAAAGGAACGAACTGCATATCGAATACATATGTTTTGCTATTTTATCTTATCTTATCTTCACGCGCTTTTATAACCTTATTTTTTCGCTATTTTACCTAGCGACTGGCAAAAGTTGCAGTGGCGCGTTGCACTTGTTTGGTTGTGGCGCGAACACACAGCAGCTCATGGCTATAGGGCGACTCCAGCATGGTCATTGTCGGGCATCAATTCACTGCTAAAGACACAAATATCACCCAGAATACATAGCAAATGTATTTCAGCACAGATATATGAACTTATCTGGGTAACACAGCTGTGCATGGAGCATGTTTGTGATTGGTGCAAGGCTTTTGGCATGAAACCATGTCCAGAGTTCAGACAAAGCAAGGAAAGTTGTTAAAATACCTACCATACCCCCATGAATGTCCTAATGCACCACTAATACACTTGCTCAGAGCCATCCGCGGCACAGAGACCAGCGAAAGCAAGATTAACTATGCGGGGAGAGCCAATTTTTTCGCGCCACAACCAAACAAGAGCAACGCGCCACTGCAACTTTTGGCAGTCGCTAGGTAAAATAGCAAAAAATTAAGGTTACAAAGCACGTGAAGAGATAAGATAAGATAAGATAAGATAAGAGAGAAAAACATATGTATTCGATATGCAGTTTGCTCCTTTTACCTAGCGAATGGTAGGAGTCTGGTTATAATCTGACCCAGTGAATATCAGGGAATATCACCCGTTTTTTACTCACCCGTCACTCACATGTAAATCGGGTGAATACCATAATTCACCCGTTTCCCCGGTGAATAAAACACGTTCCAGGGCCCATAGTGGCTGTAACACTAGAACTGTCGCTCCCTGGAGTGGCCCGAGTGGGTATAATTAATATTCATCTGTGGTTGCTTGGTGGCTGAGCCTGATACCAAATATGTGCAAACAAAGCCTGGAGGCTGGATGTCGAAGGCTGCCGTTGCTTGAAAATCTTTGCCACTGCCCAGTGCTCGACATTCAGCGTAAATGGCCATCAACATCGGTGTTCTTGCTACCTCCCAGCATCCGATAGCTCAACTTGCTACCTCCCAGCATCCGGTAGCTCAACTTGCGACCTCCTGTGCTCTGTCGGGTCATCACTGGGAGCCGTCGAACAACCGTCCTGCCGAGTTTCTCGCACTCGCTTGCTCGCTTCGACATTCTGATGCCGCAGGGATAGCAACACACTGAATGCTGTATATGCCCCAATAACGCTACCAGACTTCCATTTTACGCCTCACTCGGTCTTTGTGCACATATGTACAACACGTGTCTTCCTGCATGCTCATGTAAGCCCGCTGGCCAGCCTTCAAATAAGAACAACGCTACTATCCATCTCCACCAAGAGCTCCCATGTCTTTCCTTGATCGTTCTCCATCGCTTGAATCTATCGCTAGCTCGGCTTTATCGACTTCCGACGAAGACTTCAGCCTCGACCCAATGCCCATAGATCCCACGTGTACTACCGGTCCTGTTCAGCATCCGACCACGTCTGAGCGTTGTTCCAATGAAGGAGTGGCGATTGAGGCGAAAAGCCCAGCCTATTCTGAACATGCTCGCTTCTTTCTCCCTGCTGAGAACATTTTCTTCGTGGTGTGTATCTCGTGACCTCAACTAAGACCTGTACTGATGCCTACCTGGATCTGATGTAGGTCGCAAACACGCTGTACAGCGTGCCCCGATCCCCATTCGAAAAGCATTCGTCTGCATTCGCGGGGAAAGGTCTGACCAGAGAAAATCCTATGGTTCTGGAAGGCGTCGCAGCTGCTCACCTCGACAATTTGCTGTCTCTTTTGTATCCATCGTAAGCCTATTTGCGATTTATCCACATGAGAAAGGCATGTCTGATCGGACCGTATTCCCCGCAGTGAATACGGAGTGTACACTGCCACCAGTGTTGAGGAGTGGACTTCAATCCTTCACCTCGCCGTTAGGTGGGGCTTCGAATCTATCAAAAACCTTTCCATCGAGCGTCTCTCGCCCATCGCAAGTGACATCGACAAGATCGTCCTCGGCCGCCAGTACGCAATCGACGAATGGCTCGGAGACGCTTACCTCGCCATTTGCTCACGCGAGGAATGTCTGAGCAAGGAAGAGGGCATGCGAATGGAGAAGGAAGACATCATCGAGATAAGTGCAATCCGCCATCAGTTCGGGCTGGGTGCACTGTCTAAGGTCGCGCTGCCCCTCTCGATCGGCGAGGTACGCGTGCGCTTTGGTCTCGTGGCTTCTGATCCCATTGTGGCTCCTACGTCGAACTTCACACCATCAGCAGCTGTAATTGATACTGCCATTCCACCCGAGCCCGAGAAGCCGTCAGAAAAGGCAGATTTTGTCCAGAAAGCCCGAGAAGCAGTGGTACTCGAGAGGGCTGAGAGGGCGAAGGACAGAGAGATAACTGAACGCGCATTGTGCGCATTTAAGGCTGACTTATCTCAAAACCCCCTTTATTTCAACGCAGGTGTGACTGAGCAGGATAGGTGGAATATAATGGTAACAAGGCTACAGGACCAGTTGAACGATGTGGCATATAATATTCAGGAGTAAGACTGCAAGCAGAAGATGGATAACTTCATAGCCAGTTACAAAGCTGCGAATTCTGAGTTACACTAAGTTAGTCTACATACATGTCTACCAGTATGAAAACTGTTGATCTTTCGCATTGAATGTATGCCCATTCGAGCAAGTACTTGATAGAAAGCTACGCCCAGACAGAAGACTTTCGAGACAGCTACAATTGCCTCTTTACCACCCCACTTTCGGGCACAGGTCACTCATATCACCCGCGAATCCCCTGTCTCCCGCCCCCGCCCCGCGCCTTTGTCCTTCCCATCGCGGCCCTTCAAGATGGCATCAGAAATGAATTTCCGGAGTCCGGCCTAGATCGGCGTCGAAGACGTCGAAGGCTCATCTATCACTGTACCGCGAGTGTCACCGTCCACAGAGCTCGAAGCAATGTATCCCGCGCACTTCCATGAAGGTGCTATTGAACCAACCTCGGAGGTTGCACAAAACCTCATCCCTTTGAAGAATGTTGATGATAATGGCGTTCCACCAGAGACAGCTATGCTTGGCACTTGCAACGGCGCAGCTTGAGACTGAAAGCTCATTACAACGGTTGTTGAAAAATCTAGACGTTTCCCGTCAGCGCCGACGTTTGAAGACTGGAGCAAAAGACGGAAGACGGAAGAGCACGAGCTCAAGAAGGAGGGATCTCCGAGTACTAGTCAGCCTCGGGCCGGGTATTGCTCACGAGCCATTAATATTTGTCGTATTCTTCACAGTCCAGTGCACTCATCCTCCCACAAAGTGCTCGCTCACTGGGCAGTTCGCCCTTGGGAAACTGTTCGACCGTAGGCTCCGCCTTCCAGTAAAATATGGAACTCGTACACTGGACCTAGGCGAGGTGTGACGTACTACGTACCTCCTTTGGTGCCTGGCAGTGCTCGGCTTTCAGCGTACATCAATCGGTGTTCTTTCTATCTCTCAGTGTCCGGTAGCTCAACTTGCGACCTCCTGCGCTTTGTCGGGTCGGCACTGGGGGCTTTCCGAGAGCAGCCATCTTGCCGAGTTTCTTGCAATCGCTTACTTTCTTCGACGTACGGGGGGGAGGGAGGGTCAACACATTAAATGCTGAACATGTTGTGTACATGTCCCAATAACGATACCGGACTTCCATCAGTGGCATTTACGCCTCACTCGGGCTTTACGCACACATGTGCAACACGTGTCTTCCTGCATACTTATGTAGACCCGCATAGACGCTGGCCAGACGTCCAGTAACAACGAAGTTGTCATCGATCTCTACCAAGAACTCCCATGTTCTCCCCTTCTCGCTCCCCTTCCCTTGTGTCGATTGCTAGGTCGGGTCTGTCGGCCCCCGACGAAGACTTCAATTTGGACTCACTGCCATTGGAACGCCCGACCATGTCTGAGCCCGTGAGAGACGCCCGCGACCTTGTGCAGATAACAATGGCCCGCGAGGATTGGGAGGAGCTCCAGGCTTTGAAGGAGCGTCTTAATGTACTGGCTTCATCGCGCAGTGCGCCAACAGCAATCGAAAAGCATGCGCGCTTCTTTCTCCCTGCCGAGAACATTTTCTTCTTGGTGCGTATCTCCCTCGGGTCTCGCTCGCCAGCATTGCTTAAGCCTCGTTGTATCCCACCTAGGTCTCAAACACGCTATACAGTGTGCCCCGCGCTCCGTTCGAAAGTCACTCGTCGGCATTCACAGGGAAAGGACTCACCGAGGATGACCCCTTTATCCTAGCAGACGTCGAAGTTGCTCACTTTGACCATTTCTTGTCTATTCTCTACCCTTCGTAAGCCCATCTCCGAAACCTTCACAAAGCGCTGCATCTAATCAGGCCAATGTCCCCCAGTGAGTACGGAATGTACACTGCCACCACTGTTGATGAGTGGACTGCGATTCTCCACCTCGCCGTTAGATGGGGATTTGGTTCTATCAGAACCCTTTCCATCAAGCACCTCGCACCCATCGCCACCGACATTGACAAGATCGTCCTCGGTCGACAGTACGGAATCGAGCAATGGCTCCACGAGGCTTTTATTGCAGTATGCATGCGCGAACAAAGCTTGACCAAAGAGGAGGGCCGGCAGATGAAGGCGGACGACATCATCGAGATCAGTGCAATTCGTCAGCTGGTTGGGGCCGGTGCGCAGCCTAGGCAAGCACCACGCCTCTCGATAGTCGAGGCGTGCGCGGGCTTTGATGTCTTGCAGTTCGTCTCGTTGCCTACTGGCTCTGAGCGCGCGGTTCCTGGGCCTGCAATTGCGAGCGACTCGGACGTCACCCCTCATCTTGCATCGTCGGAACAGCATGTGATATCACCTACCGACTTCGGCGAGGGGCAGAGCGAGCTGGATCTGGATCCTACCTTGAACCAATCGAACCTGACACTATCGACAACTGGAATTGATACTACCATTCCTCCCGAGCTCACGCCATCAGAAGAAGCAGTTTCTGCAGATAATGCTCGAGAAGTAGCCGCGCTCGAGAGGGCTGAGAGGGAAAATGACATAGCGATAACTGAACAATGCAAGAGCTCAGTATCGATCAGGGGGCTTAGGGGACATAACACATGCACGTGCTGGGGCGCCGCTAATTCTGCTCATCGAGTGATTATGCATGTATGCCGAAGATTTCATCAGGGAAAAGCACAGCGGGCTAACTGCACATTTGAGCGCGTAGAGACAGTAGCCAAATGGGTAGACGAGCGGACGGTTTTAGCAAGGTTTTAGTCACATTTGTTTTGCCTGATCAGGGGCTCTGTCGCGTTCTGTAATTCTTCAGAGTTTACCGTGACTCATCCTGCTACAAGACAGCTGGCCAGAGCTGGCTCATTGGAAACCGTTCGCTCGTACGCTCTGCCTTTCAGGAAAATATTGAACTCATCCACTAGACCCAGAGGAGTTGTTACGCCCGCGGCCCATCGTGAACGACGGCGATCAGGACCAGCAGTGCATTGCATTTTAGCAGGAGCTTCGTCTCAATCTGAAGGATATTATAGGCCAGGTAGCGTTGCTGACCGTGCCACGTTCTTTGGCACTCCAGTACCAAGCGTTGAGCGTGGCTTTTTCTCGGATTTGAGATATCCCTCTATGCGCTATAGCAGTGAGCGTGCTGCACTCTGTCCATATGCATATGGTGTCTCAATCTTGCTGCATCGGCTCTTCTCCAGCGACACAATTTTGGCTGGCCGCGTTCTGTCTCCCCCATACTCTTCCCCTGTTTAACTCCCTCTGCCTCTCCTATTCTCGCTGTACATGCCCTATTTCTGCCCAACCTAACAACAAGCAACAAGTCTAGGATGTATAAAGGGACCTACCCAGGAGCCAGACTCCTCGTGACCTTTCATATGTAATCCTTATCATCTCGCTCGCTAATTCATATAGGTTTTTAGTACCCGACTAGGAACCCCTGCCCATCCTTGTTCCCCCCAAATCCTCAAGTCTAATAATTAAATGACAAGACGATGAATGTTGTGATTCCAATTTGGGAAGGGTTCTGGAAAGGATGGTGGTATGAGGCTAGCGACTTGCTCCCAACATCTTCCACCGACTGTCCAAACTTGATCCAGGCAGTGTACCTTTTTATTCTATTTTACAAAACTGCGCTCGCGGAGTTCGGTATGTCAGTCCAAAATTGCAACTCGAAATCACCGCCCATCTCCCTCGATACATCATGGTACCTCTCAGTATCCGGTAGCTCAGCTTGCAACCTCCTGCGTGCCGTCGGGTCGTCACTGGGGGCTTTCGAACAACCCTCCCGCCGAGTTTCTCGCAACCGCCTGCTTTCTTCGACCTAAATGCTGCGCATGTCTCAATAACGATATCGGACTTCCATTTACGCCTCACTCGGTCTTTGCGCACATATGTACACAGTACAACACGTGTCTTCCTGCATGCTTATGTAGATAGACGCTGGCCGGACGTCTAGTGGAACGAAGTGTTATCGATCTCTATCAAGGACTCCCATGTTATTTCCATCTAGCTCCCCTTCCCTTGTATCGATTGCTAGCTCGGGTCTGTCGCCCCCCGACGAAGACTTCAATTTAGACTCGATGCGGCCGTTGGATAGTGGCGTTCATATCGAACGCCCGACCATGTCCGAGCCCGTGGAAGACGCCCGCGATCTTGGGCAGATAAAGATAACCCACGAGGATTGGATCAAGTTCCAGGCTTGGGAGCAGCATCGTAATGGATCAGTATCAGCGTGCAATGCGCCAATAGCGATCGAAAAGCACACGCGCTTCTTTCTCCCTGCCGAGAACATTTTCTTCTTGGTGCGTATCTCCCTCAGGTCTCGCCCGACAGCATTGCTTAAGCCTCATTGGATCTCGCTACGTAGGTCTCAAACACGCTATACAGCGTGCCTCGCGCTCCGTTCGAAAGGCACTCGTTGGCATTCGGGGGGAAAGGTCTCGCCGAGGAAGACCCCTTTATCCTGGCAGATGTCGAAGTTGCTCACTTTGACCATTTCTTGTCAATTCTTTACCCTTCGTAAGCCTATCTCCCAAATATCCACAAAGCGCTGCATCTAATCAAGCCAATGTCCTTCAGTGAGTACGGAATGTACACCGCCGCCACTGTTGATGAGTGGACTGCGATTCTTCATCTCGCCGTTAGATGGGGATTTTGTTCTATTCGAACCCTTTCCATCGAGCACCTCGCACCCATCGCCACTGACATTGACAAGATCGTCCTCGGTCGACAGTACGGAATCGACCAATGGCTCCACGAGGCTTTTATCGCAGTATGCATGCGCGAACAAAGCTTGACCAAAGAGGAGGGCCGGCAGATGAAGGCGGACGATATCATCGAGATCAGTGCAATTCGTCAGCTAGTTGGGCCCAGTGCGCAGCCTAGGCAAGCACCGCGCCTCTCGATAGTCGAGGCGTGCGCGGGCTTTGATATCTCGCATTTCGTCTCGCTGCCTACTGGCTCTGAGCGTGCGGTTCCAGGGGATGCATTTGCGAGTCACGAGGACGTCACCCCTCATTTTTCATCATCGGAACAGCATGCAATATCACCCACCGACTTCGGCGAGGTGCAGAGCGGGCTAGGTCTGGATCCTAATTTGAACCAATCGGACCTGACACCATCGACAACTGGAATTGATAATGCCGTTCCTCCCGAGCCCACGCCATCAGATGAGGCTGTTTCTGCGGAGAATGCTCGAGAAGTAGCCGCGCTCGAGAGGACTGAAAGGGAAAATGACATAGCGATAACTGTACACGCATTGACCGCATTTGAGCAAACGGGTCTTGTAGGAAACAGGTTTGAGCGGGACAAGTTGCGGGGTGTGGTAGGAGTGTTGCGGGCGGAGTTGACGGACACTGTAGACCCCCGCAAGCAGCAGGTGCTTGATTTCATAGCCAGTTACAAAGCTGCGAACTCTGCGTTACATTAGTTCACACCCTCCAATACGCGAATGTATTCTTAGGCTGATACGAGCTGATAGGCCTGAGCACCCTCCAGCTTGGTGTTTTAATTTTTAAAAGGAGACTTGAAGCAGAATCAAGCCAAGGGTTACCACAATATCGTCAAGCAGATAGAAGCACAAGAGCTTTGGATACATTACAAGGAGAGAAGGGTAGCAGCAGCACCCCCAAAATCCGAGGCGGAAAAAAATCAGATGGTATTGTACATCCCTGCAGAGAAACACCATCAGCCGCCGTACAGGACCGGACACGATGAAAGGGAAAGATAAATAACGTATAATACGCACATATTCGGGCCTGCCAGTCCCCGCTGCCCGTGGCGAGCACATTCCCTGCCGGGCTCATGTCTACTGATATGACCGAGTTCTTGTGGCCCTGGAGCATGCACTGCACAATCGCGGTACGCGAGTCCCAGAACCGTACACCGCGGTCTTTGGAGCCGGATACCACCCACCGCCCGTCATGAGACACAGCTACCGCCAGCACGAAGTCCTACACGCGCATACATCAGCTGCCGTACCCGTAAATATGCGGAAGGCAAGGCTCACCGTGTGCCCCGTGAAATCCATCGTGCACTGGCTCTGCCCCTCCTCCCCGTCCGCGAGCCCGACGACCGTCCCCCCAATGTTCTTCTTCGCCTTCACCTGCGCCACCAGCCCGCTCACATCCCAGTACTTGAGCGTCTTATCCAGACTCCCGCTCACGAGCCCCTTCCCGTCCGGCGTAAACGCGACGCTGTACACACTATCCTTGTGCCCGGGCAGCCGCTCCAGCAGCGCGCCCGTCTGCGCGTCCCAGATGCGCACGACCCCGTCAATAAAGCCCGCGGCGACGAGGTGCCCCGACGTCGAGATAGCAACGGACGTCACGCCCGTGTCGTGCGCGGAATCCCGGTCCGAGACGGAGAGCACCTTCGCCTCGGCGGAGGCCGACTCCAGGTCCCAGATGCGCGCGGTCTGGTCGCCCGAACCGGACACGACCAGCCGGCCGTCGGACGAGAAGGCGAGCGAGTAGACCTCCTGCTGGTGCCCGTCGAAGACACGGCGGATCGTCCCAGCCTCGATGTCCCAGATCTGGACACGGTTACGAGTCAGCGCGCGTAGTTGCAAATCATTGTAATGCGCGTGGAAAAAGGAAGACGTACCCTAATCTTCTTATCCTCGCTCCCCGTAGCGAGGTACTTCCCATCCGGGCTGAAGCATACACTGCGGATATACAGATTTTCCGCGTGGCTCGTGCTCTTGTCGATAAGCACCACGATCTTCGACCCCGTCGTCGTGTCGAAGATCTGCGCGGCGCGACCGCTCCCCGTCGCCAAATACTTCCCGTCCGCGGAGAAGCGCACACAGCACACCACGCTGTATGCCGTCCACCGACCAATCAGCATTCATTCGCCCCATTCATATCTACAAGTGCACAAAGCACAACTGGAGGAACGGAACGGAACGCACCTCGCATGCATCAAGGTGTGCACCAGATGCACATCCAGCACGCGCTTCACTTTCGGGTGGAACACCGCGAACCAGTCGCTCCCGTCCTTCTTCATCTCTGGGGGCACGTTCTCCGGGTCCATGTCGTCCCAAACCCCTGGTACCGGAGGGAACATTTTGTTCAGAGCTGGTGGTACGTCCGACATAACGGAGGTGAGACTGGAGCGTTTGGGCTTAGGGACGGACTGAAGTGGTCTGTCAGTGTCTATGTTCCTGTGTGTGCAGTTTTGTGTGGGCCCATATAAACGCAGTGGAACAAAGGAATACAGAGAACAATGCAAGAGCTCAGCATCGTCTGCTTATCGAGTGATCAGTATCGATCAGGGTTTGGCTTAGGGGACATAACACATGCACGTGCTGGAGGGCCGCTCAGACTTCTGCTCGTCGCCGAGTGATCATGCATGCATGCCGAAAATTGCATCAGGGAAAAGCACGGGGCGCTACATGCCCAACTACAGTTTCGAGCGCCCAGAGACAGCAGCTTGTGTAGGCCGCAGATGAGGACGTTACCCGTCGCCAGCGAGGTCCGATCCAAATGGGCGGACGGGCGTCGGGGCGGACGGTTTTAGTCACATTTGCAGGAGCCTCAGACGGTTTTGCGGAAACCGTTCGCCCGGCGTACGCTCTGCCTTTCAGGAAAATATGGAACTCATTAGGAGTCCGAAATTTTAGGGGATTTGAGGCCCGAAATTTGCCAAATGTGTGTCCGGAGGTAGGGGATTTGAGGCTATTTGAGGCCCTAAAACTCTCTGTCCGGCTGAAGGGGATTTGAGGCGAGATATTGCGAATTTTTTGAGAAACCGTCAGTATCGTGTGATTGTCGATGAACTGCTTACAGATTTGACAAGTTCGTGGCTAGGTGAGCCCATTGTGTGCAGAATCCGCGTCAAAACACAATCCCGCGTCAGCGGGGCAAAAAATGAGAGCATTTTTGCAAATCACGTGGTAATGTCTGCCAGTTTGGCCTCAAACGTAGAGGATTTGAGGCTCATTTTGGAGGATATTTCCGGACTCCATTAGGGGGGGCCTTGCTCTGACCATGCCAGCGTTCTTTGGCACTCCAACAACAAGCTTTGAGCGTGGCTTCTGCTCGAAATATCCCTCTATGCGCTATGGCACGCTACACTATGTCCATATGCATATGATGTCTCAATCTTGCTGCATCGGCTCTTCTCCACCGACGCATTTTTGGCTGGTTCTGTCACCCCTGTGCCCTTTCCCTGTGTAATTCGCTCTGCCTCTCCTATTCTTTCTGTACATGCCCTATTTCCAACCTGTTTCTGTCCATATTCGAATCGTCCTCCCCATTCTCAAAAACATTCGATTATCGGAGTTCTGCCTACGGAAGACTACTATTTCTGCACAACTTAACAACAAGCAACAGCGAGAGACTCTTCGTGATCTTTCATATGTAATATTAATCTCGCTCGCTAATTCATATATGTTCTTAGTACCCGACTAGCAATCCGGCCCATCCTTGTTCCTCCAAAATCCTCAAGTCTAACAGTTAACTGACGAGACGATGGATGTTGTGATTCTAATTTGGGAAGGGTTCCGGAAAAGCTGATGGTATGAGACTAGCTCTCAATATCTTCCATTGAATGTCCTCCAAGCAGCGTACTTTTGTATAAATCTGCACTCGCGGAGCTCGGTAAGCCAAAAATTGCAACTCGAAACCACTCCCCATCTCCCTCGATACATCATGCTACCTCTCAATATCCGGTAGCTCAGCTTGCAACCTCCTGCGCGTCGTCGGGTCATCAATGGGGGCTTGCGAACAGCCCTCCTGCCGAGTTTTACGCAATCGCCTGCTCTCTTCGACGTACTGATGCTTCTGGAGGCGAGGGTCAACGCATCAAATGCTGTACATGTCCCAATAACGATACCGGGCTTCCATTTACGCCTCACTCGGTCTTTGCGCACATATGTACAACACGTGTCTCCCTGCATGCTTATGTGGACCCGCATAGACGCTGGCTGGACGTCGAGTGGGAACGAAGTGTTATCGATCTCTATCAAGGACTCCCATGTTCTCTCCATCTAGCTCCCCTTCCCTTGCATCGATTGCTAGCTCGGGTCTGTCGCCCCCCGACGAAGACTTCAATTTAAATTCAATGCGGCCATTGGATGCTGTCGCTCATATCGAACGCCCGACCATATCCGAGCTCGTGGAAGACGCTCGCGACCTTGGGCAGATAAAGATGACCCACGAAGACTGGTTGAAGTTCCAGGCTTCGGAGAAGGATCGTAATGTACCGGAAGCTACGAGCAGTGCCCCAAACGAGATCCAGAAGCATGCATACTTCTTTCTCCCTGCTGAGAACATTTTCTTCTTGGTGCGTACGCCGTATCTCCCTCAGATCTCGCCCACCAGCTTTCTTACGCACCATTGTGTCTCATTTAGGTCGCAAATACGCTCTATAGCGTGCCCCGCGCTCCGTTCGAAAGGCAGTCGTCGGCATTCACGGGAAAAGGCCTCACTGAAGATGACCCCTCGATCCTGGGAGACGTCAAGGTCGCTGACTTTGACCATTTCTTGTCTATCTTGTACCCCTCGTAATTCCACTTCCAAATCCATACATGCGGATATAATCAGGCTCATGGTCCTACTAGTGATCGTGGAATGACCGCTATCACTGTGGATGAATGGACTGCCATTCTACATCTCGCTGTTAGATGGGGCTTTGAGTTTATTAGAACCCTTGCGACCAAGCACATCGCACCCATCGCTACCGAGATCGATAAGATCGTGCTTGGTCGACAGTACGGAATCGAGTCATGGCTCCACGAAGCTTTCATAGCTGTATGCATGCGCGAGCAAAGTCTAACCGAAGAGGAGGGCACGCGCATGAAAGTGGCAGACATCATCAGGATCAATAGCATTCGTCAGCAATTCGGGTTTGGTGCGCAGCTCAAGGTCGCGGATCAGGTCTCGGTAGCAGAAGTCTGTGCGCGCTTTGGCCTTGCGGCTCCTGGCGCTACCATCGGCTCACCTTTGCCTTTGGCATCTGAAGAATCCAAACTGGCACCATCGGCTCACGCCGATGGAGGGCTCGCCGTCGTCCAATCGATGCATGGGACGGAGGCGGCCGCGCCCACCCATGATTCCGCGATGTTGGCAGAGGAGCAGGACATTACAGCAAGATCTAAAGAGCTCAAGATGGCTCACAGGGCGAAGGAAAGGCAGTTGAATGCCCGCATGCTGATGGAGTATTACAATACTTCTGCGTACAAGACACGCCTCCAAGTGCCCAGTAATGACATGTCCAACGTAGCATGGGAGGCAGTAAAGAAGCCGCTGGTAGAGATTTATACGCAAGACTTACGCGATTTCATGGCCACTTATAGCTCTGAGAATTCCGAATCGAAGTCTTCCTAGCATACTTACTCTGTCGTGTATGTATTACCATCGGCCTTAGCAGTACCGTTGTTCCCTGTAGGCTGTGGTGTTATGGCTGCTGGGCGGCTGCCACCAAATATATGCAAACAAGCTCGGATGTTTAAATAGGTCGAAGTCTGCGCTTTGGCTACTGCTCAGCGCACGGTGTTTGAAAGCTTCAAGCTTCCGCATGAATGACAATCATCATCAGTGTTCTTGCTATCTCTCAGATTCCGGTAGCTCAGCTTGCAACCGACTTGAAACCTCCTCCGCTCTGCTGGGGCATTAGTTGGGGACCTCTCTCGAACGTTTCCTCTCTTCGACATTCTGATGCTACAGGGACATCAACACACACAGTGCCTGTTATTTCTCAAGACGACATCAGACTTCCATTTACGCCTCACTCGGTCTTTGCGCACACATGTGCAACACGTGTCTTCCTGCATGCTTATGTAGACCCGCATAGACGCTGGCCAGACGTCCAGTAAGAACGAAGTTGTTATCGATCTCTACCAAGGACTCCCATGTTCTCTCCTTCTCGCTCCCCATCCCTTGTATCAATTGCTAGCTCGAATCTGTTGACCTCCGATAAAGACTTCAATTTGGACTCACTACCATTGGAGGCCGTTGTTCGTATCGAACGCCCGACCATGTCTGAGCCCATGGAAGACGCTCGCGACCTTGTGCAGATAAAAATGGCCCGCGAGGATTGGGTGAAGTTCCAGGCTTGGGAACAGCATCGTAATGCACCGGTATCAGCGTGCAGTGCGCCAATAGCGATCGAAAAGCATGCGCGCTTCTTTCTCCCTACCGAGAACATTTTCTTCTTGGTGCGTATCTCCCTCAGGTCATACCCGACAGTATTGCTTACGCCTCGTTGTATCCCACCTAGGTCTCAAACACGCTATACAGCGTGCCCCGCGCTCCGTTCGAAAGGCACTCGTCGGCATTCACGGGAAAAGGTCTCACCGAGGATGACCCCTTTATCCTGGCAGACGTCGAAGTTGCTCACTTTGACCATTTCTTGTCTATTCTTTACCCTTCGTAAGCCCATCTCCAAAACATCCACAAAGTGCTGTATCTAACCAGGCCAATGTCCCTCAGCGAGTACGGAATGTACACCGCCGCCACTGTTGACGAGTGGAGTGCGATTCTGTGCATCGCCGTTAGATGGGGCTTCGGTTCTATCAGGACCCTTTCCATCAAGCACCTCGCACCCATCGCCACTGACATTGACAAGATCGTTCTCGGTCGACAGTACGGGATCGATCAATGGCTCCACGAGGCTTTTATCTCAGTATGCATGCGCGATCAAAGTTTGACCAAAGAGGAGGGCAAGCAGATGGCGGTGGACGACATCATCGAGATCAGTGCAATTCGTCAGCTGGTTGGGGCCGGTGCGCAGCCTAGGCAAGCACCGCCCCTGTCGATAGACGAGGCGTGCGCAGGCTTTAATATCTCGCAGTTCGTCTCGCCGGCTACTGGCTCTGAGCGCGCGGCTCCTGGACCCGCATTTGCGAGCGACTCGGACGTCGCTCCTCATCTTGCACCGTTGGAGCAGCATTCAATACCACCTCCCGACCTCGGCGAGGGGCGGAGCGGGCTGGATCTGGATCCAACTTTGAACCAATCGGACATGACACCATCGACAACTGGAGTGGATACTACCGTTCCTCCCGAGCCCACGTCATCAGAAGAGGCAGAAGAGGCAGAAAGCGCTCGAGAAGCAGCCCCGCTCGAGAGGGCAAAAAAGGACGTAGAGACAACTAAACGCGCATTGTGCGCATTTTTTGAGTCATCGTCAGCTGTCCTTAAACCCAAGGCAAATATAGAGCGGATCAAATTACGGGCCGTGGCAGATGTGTTGTGGGCAGAGTTAACGAACAGTGTAGACCCCCGCAAGCAGCAGGTGCTTGATTTCATAGCCAATCACAAAGCTGCGAACCCCACGCCGCATTAGTCTACCCCCAATAATAACCATTGATCTTGCGCGGGTCCAACCGTCCCAACCTTCCGGAAACAACATTGCTTACAGGCGACGAGCAAGTAGCTGTCTATGTATTCATATTGTACAGCGGATAAACACATCATGATTTGTGGGTGTGCAAAAGCGGTGAAACAGGATGGATAGATATCAAACATTGAAACAAACAAGAGCACTGAATACATCGTAAGGAGACAAGAGTAG
>KV417717.1:29169-109648 GCA_001630335.1 Athelia psychrophila
CAGCCACCGCTACCCGTTCTCCACGCATTACCTTTCCCAAGACTATCTTAGCTTCGCGGTAAGTAACCGCTCTACTTCCTACCGTCAGGTGAGGAGCTGCCGTGACCGCCATATGTAGGGTATGCGTGACCCTGTAGTCCCACTAGTCTTCGCCGAGAGAGTACACCTACTTGAGCTTCCATCCGAGTGATTCCCATGTCTTAACTATTCTTCAACAGTTTCACCCGTCGAAACTACAGCAGGTCTTACTTACCGAGCAGAGACGACTCTGGAAAGGGGCACTTACGGCTGCTTACGGTAAGCTTTCCGCGTGCTCCGTGCGACATCTCGCACAAACTCTGGATTCGCTCTTTTACTCCACATTCGTTTTGACGACCCACTCTAGACTCCCTATATGTATGATCTTTCTTCTATAAAAGTGATCCCTCTTTCTTGGCGCGTACGAGAAGCTAGTGAAAACCACGTGACGAGCAACGAAGGTCGACGAAGGCAACGACGAGGGTTCGGACTTTGTAGTGGGTTAGTAGCGCCCGGTACGAGTACACCTGTGCCAGCCCTCGCAACAGGTGTTCGAGCCTACACCAGCCTGCAAGTCATACTTGTTATCCTAGGTTACCGTAACTCAGGTTTAATTTTAGAAGCAGTCTCCCGCTGTCTGGGCTCGATCGTTAGCTATGTTCGCTTCCTCTTTCCGCTGTTCCTCTCTTGTACCCCTTAGGAACGATCTCTAGTTATTGTTGAAGTAAGAATGACCTTCGGACCGGTCGCAGATACGCCCGGATGTCTTCGTACGTCCTTCTGTGCACAACGTGTATACACGCGTTTCTGGCTCACTCCGCATTTACCTTCAAGTCTACAGGAGAGTTCGGTTTATTGTCCGTGACCTACACAACTACAGGGACATCGTAGTCTTACAGCTTCTCTCCTTTGCAAGCTCTCTCCAGGGGTTGATTACGGGGTCGTCTCGCCTCCTCCAAAGTTCAGCCAACGTTCGACTCGATGGCCTTAGACTCTCTATCGTTCTTGTGACTACTACTAACAGTAAGTACGCCTTCGAACTTCGAAAGTTTGTGGCACGCGACTCGTCATCGGTTTCGCGTCTGAAGCTGGACAAATTTGTAGGCTCGAACAAACGTATATAAACCACCGTCGGCGGGTCGTCGGTATTGTGGTGTCGGATGTCCCTTGTTGCCATGACGATTCCGGCTACCATTATGTATGTGCTGTCTCATTCATACGATCCTTCTGAAGCTAAGCCTTAAGAGTCTCGATATTCACCGGTACTTTAGCGCATTCAGAACGCATATTTAGAGATGGTCGCCGAAGAAATGACGGAGGGTACGATGCAACCTGTACAGTAACGACCCGTGAACCTCCGCACAGAACATGCGTCTTCATAACATTATGAGATAGTCGTACGCCCGTAATTTGACGGAAAGGAAGCGGGACACTCGGTAGAAGTCGAGAAGATCATTCTCGGCCGCCAGTACGCAATCGACGAATGGCTTGGCGAGGCTTATCTCGCAATATGTTCCCGCGAGCAATGGTTGAGCAAGGAGGAGGGTATGCGAATGAAGAAGGAAGACATCATCGAGATCAGTGCCATTCGTCATCAGAAGTTTGGGCAAGGTGTACAACCCAACAATGCACCGCCGCTCTTGATAGCGGACGTCTGCGCGCGTTTTGGTCTCGCGGCCCCTTCCGCTTCCGTCAACCCGCCTTTGCCTGTGGCATCCGCAGAATCTGATTCGATATCTCATCCCGACGTTTATGGAGGGCTCGATGGATCGAACCTCGCCCCATTGACACATGGGACGGGTACAGCCGCTCCTGCCGAGGAGCCCGTGATCTTCGCAGAGGAGCTGAAATCTGACGCGGGAATCAAAGCAGCGGCAGAGATCAAGAGAACTCAGAGGGCGAAGGAAAAAGAGCTGACTAACTGCGCATTGCATGCATATTATTCTAGTTCCGCATACGCAAATACCGCAAGCGGTACTCTCTGGGACCGGAGCATGGCCAATGAGGCGATAAAGGAGGTACAAAAGGAGGAATACAGCCAGTCCTTACGCGATTTCATAGCCACTTATATATCCGAAAATTCCCAGTCAATGTCGCCTTAGTGCACCCCCTTTCTACTTGCTTACCGTTTCGTCTTATGCAATGTATAGCTGTTACCAAATATATGCAAACAAGCCTGGGTGTCGAAGTCTGCCTTTACCAAGCCCTTCCCGGCTCTGGGTCTTTACCGATGCACGGTGCTCGGCTTTCAAACTTACAGCTTCAAGCTTCCCTAGGAATGGTCATCGACACTTTTATTCTTGCGACCTCTCAGTATCTGGTATCTTAGCTTGCAACCTCGTTCGCTTTGTCAGGTCATTATTGGGGCCTTTGGAACAACCCTCCTACCAGGTTTCTCGCGATTGCTTCCACTCTTCAACACATTCATGCTGTGGGATATTGATAAAGACATCCTCGATGTTTTATTCTATGGCATTTATGGCTCGGAACCACACCAGACTTTCATTCAGGTTGTATCACTGCAATATCCCTGGAAAATGAAGCTAGTTTCGGTTGATTTGATTCCTTCCTTGCCTGTCGCCAGCATCATCGCATCTCGGCTTCCTTTGACGCTGTCCGTGGTTTACACAGCCTATTATGACCAATCCTCTAACCGTTGCACGATTCAGCGAAATTCGGATGGAAGGATCAGGCTACTATTAGAATGCGAGCGCCAAAGCTCGATGACGCGTACAAGTTGAGATTGTAGCTAACGCGCGTACTGTACGCGTATGCTCTTTATTGTGTTTTAAACAGATTATTTACAGTATATCAGGCGACTCGTATGTATGTAAATACTCGTCGCGATTACTTGCTCAGTCCCGAACCACCGTGTGGACCTTATTTCTCAATAGCTGCCCAAAACACTCTCAGAGGACCCTCAAAATATGCCGGTATCAGATCTCTGGCAAGGGGAATTGTACTAAATGATCGATCGACATTTAAGTCACTAGATTGTGCTTGTGTTGCATACAACGTCAGCCCCCAAGAGAGCTGGTACGACTTACATTAATACTCGGCCGACCTCCTCTGCACACGCACCCGATTCTTTTGCACGCACTGCGTCTCCTCGTCGAAGAGTTTCAACTGCTCCACCAAAGACCATGGATTGGCTATCCTAAATCTGAACTCTTTCGGGCTGACATTGCCATTTTCAATGATGCCGGTATGGTGGCAAACACAAGCAGGCTCTCCCACTGCCAGTGCAACAGTGTGCACTCACGGACCTGTCCTTCGGTGCAGGACTCGTGGGGGCCTTGGAGCCATTGACACAGGAGCCGCGGCAGGAAGAGCCGCACGATCCGAGCGCTCGGTTTGAAAGTGGCAACACGATACCGGAGGCCATCTGAGGAGTTATAGCGCCAACCTGGAAATTTGAAAACTTTACATCTCAGCCATGATATGAGTAAATGGTGGGGATTGGATGATGGTGGTTTGAGGGAAAGAAGTGGACGACGATTGGAGTAAATGAGACTTGTATTTGTGCTAGCAATGGTGGAGGATCGTGAAGGAGAAGACCTCGCTTGCATCCGGGGCCGGGCCGGGCTCCAGTTTTCCCGAGGCCATATGCCGACACGTGCACGTACCTTGGGCTTTTTGTATTAATTAGTACACTTATCGCAATTCGGTACGATGCAATATTATATTACTATGACTATGCATGACATACCAGTACTTGGAATAATGCAAAGAAAATACCCATTCTTCATGAAAGGCTTGAGCTTGTGGAATGCAAGTTATTGGTCGCCTTTGGTCGCCGTATTAAAAAAGTTATACGTACCGCGTTTTAACTTTTGCGAGACTCAGCCATCTCTTTCGCCTCTTCTTTTCAACATGACCTGTGGTATCAACACATCCTCAATGACTGCCTTCTCTGCCGGACATGTCTCAAAAGCGCCGCCAGACTTCTAGTTACGCCTCACCCAACCTTTGCACTACACGTGTCTTCCTGTGTGCTTCTGCGGGCCCGTATAAGTAGACGCTGGTACGCGTTATCTATCGGACTCCCACAATCCATGTCTTCCCCTCCTCGCTCGCCTTCGCTCGTATCCATGAATAGCTGGACCTTGTCAGCCTTGGATGAAGACTTCAAGTTGGATCCAGTGCCAAAAGACCTCATCGCCCCTGCTGAGAGCATGGTCCCATCTGTGCCTGCGGACGGCAGTCGCAGCAGCTTGCAGGCAGATACAGCACTCGAAGACGAAGAATGGGCAGAGTTTAAGGCAGCGCGGAAGCAGCGGCGTGGAGAGCTACATGCAATGAGCACGAAAAGACCATCGCCCCCCTGCTCTGAACATGAGCGCTTCTTTCTCCCGGCCCAGAACATATTCTTCTTGGTGCGTAGTGTCCTTCCCGACACATCACCCCCACTCAATCCCTTTCAAATCTCCACCAGGTCTCAAACACGCTCTACAGCGTGCCCCGTGCGCCTTTCGAATGGCATTCATTGGCATTCACGGGGAAAGGTCTCAGCAGAGACGAGCCATTCATTCTGGACGACATCAGAGCTGCCCACTTTGACAACTTCTTATCAATTATGTACCCCTAGTGAGCCTACCTTCGAGTTCATCCACATGAGAGAACCACCTCTGATCACCCTGGTGTCCCAGTGCATATGGGGTGTATACCGCCAGTACCGTCGAGGAGTGGACTGCCATCCTTCATCTCGCCAATGAATGGCGCTTCGATTCTATCAGAACACTCGCCATTACGCACCTATTTCCCATCGCCACTGACGTCGAGAAGATCATTCTCGGCCGCCAGTACGCAATCAACGAATGGCTTGGCGATGCTTATCTCGCTGTGTGCATGCGCGACCAGAGCCTAACGAAAGAGGAGGGAAGGCGGATGCAAGTAGACGACATCATTGAGATCAGTGCCATCCGTCATCAGTTTGGGCAAGGTGCACCAACCAACACTGCGCCTCCGCTCTTAATAGCAGACGTCTGCGCGCGTTTTGGTCTCCCGGCTCCCTGCGCTGCCGGAAATCCGCCTTTACCTATGGCGTCCGCAGAATCTAATTTGATACATCATGCCGACGTTGATGAAGGGCTCGATGGATCGAACCTCGCCCCATTGTCACATAGGACGGGTACAGCTGCGGATCCTGCCAAGGAGCCCGTGTTGGTCGCAGAGGAGCTAAATTCTAAAGCGAGAGTCAAAGCAGCGGAAGCGATCAAGAGGGCTCAGAGGGCGAAGGGGAAAGAGTTGACTGATCGCGCATTGGAAGCGTATTATTCAAGTCCCGCATACAACAACCTCCCATTGACTCTCTGGCACCGGGAAATGGCCTGTGAGGTGATCAAGGAGGTACAAAGGGAGGAGTACAAACACACCGTACACGATTTCATAGCCACTTATATATCTGAGAATTCCGAGTCGGCGTCGCCCTAGTGTACCCACTTATTTACCTTCCGCTCCGCCGTCTTGTACGCAACATGTAACTGCTGCCAAATATAAGCAAACAAGCCTGGATGTCGAATTCTGCCCTTACCAAGCCCTTGCCGGCTCCGAGTCTTTACCGCTGCTCGGTACGCACTCGGCTTCCAAAGCTTCAAGTTTCCCAGGGGATGGACATCTCCATTTTTATTACTGCTACCTCTCGGTATCCGGTAACTCAGCTTGCGACCTCCTTCGAACAAACCTCCTGCCAAGTTTCTCGCGATTGCTTCCAGAATCCACTCTTGGACATATTCATGCTGTGGAATATCCACGCCTCAGTGTTTGTTCTATGCTATTTACGACTTGGAAGCCGCACCAGACTTCCACTCAAGTTGTATCCCTATAATATCGCTGGAAAATGAAGCCAAATTCGGTTGGTTTGACTCCTTCCTTGCCTCTAGCCCGCATAATGTCATCGCATCTAGGCTTCCTGTGACGCCGCCCGTGGTTTACACAGACTATTATGGCCGTGCTAGACGCGTTATCTGCACGTTACACCGAAATCTGAATGGAAGGGTCAGACTGCCCAAAACACTTATGCGTGGTGCGTATTAATTGGCGCCTGGGGGAACTTTAAATCACCTGCACAGCGCCTGACAACAGTTCTGAACTGAGACTCATTCCCCTTATCTTCACTCCCAACTTTCATGCACATGTCTGTTGTCTGGTCCCCTGAGCAGTCCCCTGCGCCCCTTCGTCGCTCTCCTTCGCTCGAATCTATCCCTAGCTCGGTCATGCCCGCCACAGAACCATATCGGAGCAACATGGGCGATATACCTGCGTCTACATCTATGGAAAACATTGGAGGCCTGAGTATGACTAGTACTTCCGACCGAGTCTCACCTCAGAACGACGCCCCTCTTGTTCAAGTTGATTGGATCGAAGGGGAATTCAAAGCCTGGCTGAACGAGCGAGCTGCGGCAAGGGAAGCCAAAGCGAAAGTGGACGAACCTCCTCCACCGCCGGTACTGAGCTGCCCCGCCAATGATGCCCCATATATGAAGCACCAGCGCTATTGCTTCCCTGCAGATAACATCCACTTTCTTGTACGTATTTAGTCATCATTCTATGCATCGCACTCACTAATCTGCTACGAACAGGTCGAGGACGTGCTATACAGCGTCCATCGTTACTTTTTCGAGCGGGACTCCTCGGTCTTTGCTGGGAAGGGCCTGACCGAAGCCGCACCAATGGCTCTCGAAGGAGTCAGCACCGCCCATTTTGACCAGTTCCTTTCTGTTATATATCCCTCGTAAGTGATTCACTTATTATCATTCACCCGCAACACTCTCTTATGCAGCCGACGCAGCGAATATGGCCTTTTCACCGCGTCCACAGTCGAAGAATGGACCGCGATTCTCTCCCTCGCAGATAGATGGGGCTTCAAGTCGATACGTGCGCTGGCTATCAAGCAGCTCGGGCCTATCGCCTCGGAGATCGACTATATCGTGCTTGGTCGCCAATACGGGGTGGAGAAGTGGTTAAGCGATGCATATGAGGCAGTATGCAGACGCAATATGCCATTGACGCTAGAGGAAGGCAGACGTTTGGGGGTCGACGATGTCATTCGGATCAATAACATCCGTCAGGTATTTGGTTTTGGAGAATCAAGTGTGCTCAATATCTCCTTGGTCAATCGAGGGGTTCGTACCGCCTTTGGTTTGACTGCCGTAGGGACAGCAGTGGGCGACGATGAGGCAGATGGGAGTGATTGGTCCAAGCCTGACTGGTATCGCTCCCAATTTCCACAGAGGATGAAGGAAAATGCGAAAGCTGCTCCTGTGGCTGCAGGGTGGTGGGGTGGGCCAGCGCCCAGTGCCGCCGATCCATGGTGCCCGCCAATGGACCCGCCATCTGCAGGAGGGTCGTGCTACGGAGTCGCTGAACCACCACCACCACCACCAGCAGCAGTACCTGATTTTGATCCCCTCACGCCAAAGGAGAGAAAAAAGAAGCAGAAAGAGGTGAAGGAGAGAATGGAGAAAGAGAAGTGTGAGCGGGAGCTGGTCGAGCAAGAGACACTCGATCTGGATGTGCGCCGCGTAGAGTAGCAGTATTGTCTCGCGTATTTACAATCACATGTCACTGGTACTACCATCACATCCTCAATGACTGCTTCATCTGCCGGACATGTCTCAAAAGCGCCACCAGACTTCTAGTTACGCCTCACCCAGCCTTCGCACTACACGTGTCTTGCTGCGCGCTTTTGTAAGTAGGCCCGTACAAGTAGACGCTGGTACGCGCTATCTATCGGACTCCCACCATCCATGTCATCCCCTCCTCGCTCGCCTTCGCTCGTATCCATGGCTAGCTCAACATCGTCAACCTTGGATGAAGACTTCAAGTTAGATCCAGCGCCAAAAGATCCCATCGCCCCTGCTGAGAGCATGACCCCGTCTGGGGCTGTGGACGGCACTCGCAGCAGCTTGCAGGCAGATACAGGATTCGAAGATGAAGAATGGGCGGAGTTTAAGGCGGCGTGGAAGCAGCGGCGTGGAAAGCTACCTACAGCGAGCACGGAAAAACCTTCGCCCCCCTGCTCCGAACATGAGCGCTTCTTTCTCCCTGCCCAGCACATATTCTTCTTGGTGCGTAGTGTACCTCCTGGCACATCGTCCCCACTCATCCTCCCGTCAAATGTCCACCAGGTCTCAAACACGCTCTACAGCGTGCCTCGTGCGCCCTTCGAATGGCATTCCTCGGCATTCACGGGGAAAGGCATTAGCAGAGACAACCCCTTGATTCTGGAAGACATCACAGTATCCCATTTTGACAATTTCTTGTCTATTCTGTACCCTTAGTGAGCCTACCTTCAAGTTCATCCACATGAGAGAACTGCTTCTGACAACCCTGATGTCTCAGTGCATATGGGGTGTATACCGCCAGCACCGTCGAGGAGTGGACTGCCATCCTTCATCTCGCCAATGAATGGCGCTTCGAGTCTATCAGAACACTCGCCATTACGCACCTCTTACCCATCGCCACCGATGTCGAGAAGATCATTCTCGGCCGCCAGTACGCAATCGACGAATGGCTTGGCGACGCTTATCTCGCTGTGTGCATGCGCGACCAGAGCCTAACGAAAGAGGAGGGAAGACGGATGCAAGTAGATGATATCATCGAGATCCACACGATCCGTCAGCAATTCGGATTTGGTGACCAGCTCAAAGTCGCGCATGCGAGCTTGGTAGCAGAAGTCTGCGCGCGCTTTGGTCTTGCGGCCCCTTGCGTTGCCGCCGGCTCACCTTTGCCTGCGGCATCCGCAGAATTCAACTCAACATCCTCCGGTCATATTGATGGAGGGCTCGCCGTCCCAATACCGAATAGGACGGTTACGGCTGTGCCCACCCAAGGAGAAAAGCTGGATTCTGAAACGAAAGCCCAAGCAGCGGCAGCGGCAGAGAAGGCCCGGAGGGTGAAGGAAAAGGCGTTGACTGACCGCGCAGTGGTCGCGTATCTCTCAAGTTCCGCGTACCGCAATCTCCCATACAGTTTCTGCCAGGACTTGGCCAAGACGGCGATAAAGGATGTGACACAGGAGGAGTACAAACAGTCCGCACGCGATTTCATAGCCACTTATATATCTGAGAATTCCGCGTCGATGTCGCCCTAGTGTATCCCCTTCTCTTCTTACTTACCTTCCACTCTGATATCTTGTATGCAATGTATACATAGCTGCTACCGAATATACGCAAACAAATCTGGATGTCGGGGTCTGCCCTTACCAAGCCCTTGCCGGCTCCGAGTCTTTACTGCTGCTCGGTACGCACTCGGCTTTCAAAGCTTCAAGTTTCTCTCCATTTTATTTCTGCTACCTCTCAGTATCCGGTAACTCAGCTTGCGACCTCCTTTTTTCTGTCGGGTCATTATTGGAGCCTTTGGAACATCCCTCCTGCCTTGAAGTTTATCGCGAATGCCTCCACTCTTGGACATACTCAGATGCCCGATTATAATCCCAATAAATTACTTGCGCAGGAAAGAGGCTATGACCGGAAACCGTGAAAGCACAAGTCGGTGGCAGCCTCATGCACCAACTGAGCATTCTGTCCCTTCCAAGTTCCTATCAAACTCATTACACATATTTCGTGTAATTCATTGCATACACAACCATTTGGCTCTCGAGCATGTCGCCGCTCCCGTCCGAATGAACCGTGGCATGAGCATTAAGTGGTTGCGGCTAGCCGCCAGCCATGTGCAAATTCCGAGCTTTGCCTTGTGACTCGGACTCTTCGCCGTTTGACTTCTAGCAGCTATGTCGCTGTGACTGGAAAGACCTATTTATACTAGTGTGCAGGTTTGGGCATCCCTTCCATTCAGTTACAGTTGGCCGCCACCACCGCGGACCAAGCACCAGAAGGGACCTTTGACAAGCCTCCACACGAGAAAATATTGAGTTGAAATAGTGACATCCAAAGAAAGACTCGGGCTCGACACTCAACTTTCAACGATGAGGGAGAACAGAGACTCAGAAATTTTCAAACGAGGATCGAACTCTAGAGAAAACTTCAAACAAGCGCGCGCCACTGACTCACTGAGCCCGGTCGCGACCCCCCTTCGCCTCCTCTTCAGCTCGTCTTCGACATACCTAGCCCTACCTAGCTGTGACATCAAAACCTTCTCAGTCCACGTGGCTACCTTTTCGACCAAACTTCTGGTTAACGCCTCACCCAGCCTTTGCACTCAACGCGTCTTGCTTCTGTTCAATGTTGGCCAACCTTCAAATACGAACGGCGAAGATGTACATGTTATAACATTATCCATCGAACTCCCATTTCTTCCCCTCCTCGCTCGCCTTCGCTGGTATCCGGCAACTCACTTCGCTCTGTCGGGTCATCAAATTTGGGGTAAGTATTCAAATAACTCGCTTAAGCTTGCTAGGTCCTCACGGATTTTTGTTCTGGGGATATCGACACCTACTCGATATTTCTTCTATGCTAATTACGTCTCAGCAGGACACCTGACTTCCATTTACATCTCACTCGGTCTTTGCGCATATATGTGCAACACGTGTCTTCTTGCATGCTACTGTAGGCCCACATAGACGTTCCCAGGCTTCACTGAATAAGAACGAAACTGTTATTCATCTCTAGCAAGGATTTCAATGTCTTCTTGTCGCCTTTCTCCTTCGCTTGAATCGATTACTAGCTCGGGCCTTTCACCCTCCGACGAAGGCTTCAATTTGAACTCAGTGACATTGGATCATATTGTTCATACTGAACGCCCGACCATATCCGAGCTCGTAGACGACGCTCCCGACCGTGTACAGATGAACGTGGCCCGAGAGGAATGGGCGAGGTTCCAGGCTTGGGAGCAGCAGTGTAATGCACTGGAAACAACGAGCCCTGCACCCCCGGTGATCGAAAAGCACGAACGGTTCTTTCTCCCTGCCGAGAACATATTCTTCTTGGTACGTAGTGTCCCTCCTGACACATCACCCCCATTCACCTCCTTTCAAACTTCCACTAGGTCTCAAATACGCTCTATAGTGTGCCTCGTGCGCCCTTCGAATGGCATTCTTCGTCAATCACGGGAAAGGGTCTCAGCGGAGACGACCCATTGATTCTAGAAGACATCACAGTTTCTCACTTCGACAATTTCTTGTCGATTCTGTTCCCTTAGTAAGCCCAACTTCGAGTTTATCCATTAAGACAACCACATCTGATCACCCTGATGTCGTAGTGCATATGGGGTGTATACCGCCAGCACCGTCGAGGAGTGGACTGCCATCCTTCATCTCGCCAATGAATGGCGCTTCGAGTCTATCAGAACACTCGCCATTACGCACCTCTTCCCCATCGCCACCGACGTCGAGAAGATCATTCTCGGCCGCCAGTACGCAATCGACGAATGGCTTGGCGAGGCTTATCTCGCAATATGTTCCCGCGAGCAATGGTTGAGCAAGGAGGAGGGCATGCGAATGAAGAAGGAAGACATCATCGAGATCAGTGCCATTCGTCATCAGAAGTTTGGGCAAGGTGTACAACCCAACAATGCACCGCCGCTCTTGATAGCGGACGTCTGCGCGCGTTTTGGCCTCGTGGCTCCTTGCGCTTCCGTCGAATCTGATTCGATATCCCATGCCGACGTTGATGGAGGGCTCGGCGGATCGAACCTCGCTCTATTGGCACATAGTACGGGTACAGCTGCCCCTGCTGAGGAGGCCGTCTTGGTCGCACTGAATTCTGAAGCGAGTCTCAAAGAAGCGGCAGAGATCAAGAGCGCTCAGAAGGCTCGGGAAAAAGAGTTGACTAACCGCGCATTGGAATCATATCTTTCTTCCACATACCAACAACTCCCAGGCTCTCTCTGGCACCGGGAAATGGCCGTTGAGGCGATGAAGGAGGTACAAAGGGAGGAGTACAAAAACAACGTACACGATTTCATAGCCACTTATATATCTGAGAATTCCGAGTCGACGTCGCCCTAGTATACCCTTTTTGCTATTGACTTACCTTGCACTCCAATTCCACTGCGACGTCTTGTATGTGTATAGCTGCTACCAAATATATGCCAACAAGCATGGATGTTCAAGTCTGCCCTTACCAAGCTTCTTGCCGGCTCTGAGTCTTTGCCGCTGCTCGGGGATGTGGGGTGGGGGGGGGGGGGGGGCAGGTTCAAGTTGGAGCATCGGATAGTTAATATGTTTATAGGGGCACCTGGTTAGAGTCTCTTTTTGGTAGCATATGAATGTACTTGTAGTCCGGTGCTTATGATAATATATAGGTTCATATGTGGGGTACTTCGTGATGACATTGACCTCCAGTAAAGTATTGATAGAAATAAGAGGGCACAATCTGAGATATATCTAGTCTGATTATTGATACGCAGAATCATGAGTAGAAATATGCCCAAGTTTCAAGTCAGCTATCCACAAATACGCGCAATGGAAGGCGTGAATGCGAGAACACAGGGGCCCTGTTGAAGGAGAGGTCGATCCAGGGGAAAGTCACTTTACACAATCTGAACCGCCCAAACACGAATCCATAAGTGAAAGCCGAAGTGCCCAGCTGCTATGGAAGCAGAATTAAGCCAACACCGACATAGAGAACTCGGCTATGGCAGTGGGGACTCACTGGGGCAGCGCAAGTATCAGGCGCCAATGTGAATACAAATGACCCATCTCTGGAGTAATACACCCTCATTCTTGGTCTGGGGTGCGGCCCATGGTCCGACCTTCCTCCTCATGGTCAAAATTACTTTTTGAAGTGCCTCTGTTGGACAGAGGCGCTCCATAAAGTAGTTGATATTCGGGAGTCGTTCTGCTGTAACAGGTATTTGTAGAATCCTTGCACAACCCCGGGTCCACCCTCGACTGCCATTAGCCACCAAGGATCGTTCCAAGTACACGCAAGACGCAGCGAAGAATCGGAAGAAATAGTACTGGAGCAAGGTGGGCATATACTTTTCGATGACCTAGTCAGTTACAATGCTGAGAGGTCTGAGTTGAATTCAACTTGGCGTACATGTTCCTCGCTCTTGGCTTCATGAATTCGATGGTAACTCTAGACGCGGCTCGCCAGTGTATAGTTTGAAGTGTTCAGTGCTAACGGGTGCCTGCGACACATAGATAACAGATCGGTGCACGGAACAGCCGTTGCCACATGCACCGCCTAAGCGGTCCAGAAAGTTTTCCCTATAAAAGAGCATACGCGTATACGAGTTAGAAAACTGACAAAAGAGAATACCCTGTACGGGAACCTCGCCAGTCGTCAACTACCATACGAAGATCTTCCGAGCACGAGTCACATTCATTCTATCCTCCGATAAGCTCCTGCACGGCTTTGATGGTGGTTTTGTTTGTTTTGGCCCCCGTGTAGTCCAAACATATTGAAGATCAATCTGACAGTTATGAAGCTCAAGGTCAAGAGAGAAAATACTCACATGCTCCATTAGGGAGGAAAAGAGAAATGCTTCCGGGACTGCCACCGAATCAGGCTGAAACGCAGCCGCCGCCACAACTTCCAACTTGTTCCCCGACCATCATCACCTTCATTCCCGCGCAAGGTCAGTGGGCGCCCTCATCAATATCCTGATGTGAGACCAATACAGATTGAAATTATCCCAGTGAAATGCATTTGGTCGCCCAAAGACAAGTTTACAATGTGGTCTGTACCAGCGATGGCGCCCTTCTATGGAAAGCAAGAGCGATCTGCTCACAAAAGCTCCGAATGGTGGCCAGGACCCCAGAAACCGCGGTCTCAATTAGATCAAGTAGCACTAAATTTATCATACACTCGTGATCGTCCCTCTTTACGCGTCTAAGAACGCGTCAATGGGACAATATATAAACAATATGCAATATATAGGTTTGGGAAGTATGTTACATGCATGTAAATATATAGTATGGGGACCAGAAGCAGGGCTGTGTGTATGCGCGCCCGGGAAGCAGGTCCGCATCCGAGCTCGGGCTGTAATGTATACCGCAGATGGGGGCGCCGGGGATCCAGAAAAACAGGGTGCAGGGGCGGATGAGCAGCACTACGGGGCTGGTGGGCGTAGGGCTGGGTGCGCCAGGGACTGGGTGAGTGCTTAGGGGTGGTTGGTGTGTGCATATGCGGGCTGGCGTGCCAATAGTAGTATATAAAGATATACCAATGCAGGGCTGTAAGGCCACTGCAGTCGATCCGGGGCGATTTCGGGCGGAGGATGCAGTATGGGGGGGACATGGTAGTTAGATGATGAGGAATATGCTCAGTCGTTTGTCGATCACGACGACACTACAACCGTCCGCTTTTGGACATCTGAGTGGCTGAACTTCAGCCACCCGCCTTTGCATCACACTCCCTCTCCCTCACAGTAGGTCTCCGGCTTCCTGTGAGTATGTGAAACATGTATATACCCTGTAACCTACCACACATGTATTTAGAACGGAGATAAATGTATCATGGCCTGTTTTCCACAGCCATTTCGCTGAAATTGATTACCTCCCCTCATATGTGCATACTGTATATTCCTCCTGATGTCAGCTTGGTATTTATGCCATCTAGAAGTCTTCAGTGGGGCCTAATACAGCTCACCAATACAGAAGAATACATATCGATGGCTTGCGAGCTCATATAATGAAGCTTTTCATAGTAGGCAATATCATGTCATCCACACCTTGTATTCAAAGACTCAGACAGCTTCAAAAGCCTGCTGTAGCTTCCGAATCATATATAGCATGTATATAATCAAGAATCTGGGTCAATTATTATATATCCGAAAGCCCTGGAGCATCACAGAAAGTCCCTAAGGTAATAGCATGAAAAATGGCCATAAATCAGGGTCTTGCACAAGTATAGTCTGATATAAATTACATCTGAGACTTGTAGTAGCTTAAATTATTGTATATGAATGTATTCCAGACGACAGAATTGCAGCGGAGTAAATGTGGAGAGACGGGCAGCCAGGATACGCAGAAAGATCAAGATCCAAAGAGAGTTTCGTGACTTATACATCCAGCAACTATAAATTTGTACTGCGGGATGATAACACCATCGGTCTCTGCAGATGGATACTTGGAGGGTGTTCTATAGGGATTATCTGTACTTACTCTAGTGCCCGATCTAATTTATTTACTGCAGATCGAATTAGAGAGATGAAAAAACGAAACGGCGAGATAACGGCCCGGTCGGGCATATCACAGATTCATCCCTTTCATCTCGCTCAACTCAGGCCCGATTTCAACTCTGAGACTTGTCTTAGGTATCTATGTATGCAATATATTTATTTACGAGATTTATTTTGATTAAACGGAAGGGGGAGCTCGCTGTCGAGTGAAGGACGACGAACGGCCGATGCGACTTGAAGACCCGATCGGGTAACGGAAATTACAAGCGCCCATCGTCGCCGTTCCGCTACCATAGGCTACCATCACCTCAAGAGCTTCGACAACGCGGGGAAGAGGGAGATCAGGCTGGGGGTTCGGAAAGCGGTAAGTGTGTGCTATGTTCGCTTTTACTGACATGATTTGATTCTCAGGTCTGCGCGGACGACGGCGACAACGAGCCTTCTCGTCTCACCGCATCTGCGCGTGCAAGAGCATCTGGGAGGGGATTTATCCTTTCCAGCGCGGACAAGTGCAAGCTCGGCCGCACACATCTCCATTTTCCGTGGCCCATCTCCAGCCCTCGCGATATCTTCGTGCCTATGGCCCAGCTCCACTCGTCTATCAACAATCATGATGTATCCTCTCGTACGAGGACCCCCCAGCCTCTTCTATTGCGCTTTGTGCCAGGCTTTGGTACCCGCCCGCCGTGCTTGGCATTTTTCCCGTGCCTACCCCTGCGCGCCGGCCGCCTTCTCCACCGGCCCTCAGTACACGGGACGCTAATCAACACATAGGCCTCAAGGCGCGCGGGAGGACTTTCGCTATTTTAGGGGTATCCGTTGACATCACCCTCCCCCAATTCATTTTGGGTTTCAAGCTCTAATTTATAACAGATTTCATATTACATGTAAGTAAAAGTATCGGAGATATATAATTTGGTATTATAGACAGCACATGGAGAGTCTTGCGGCCAAGTACGGGGAGAGGAAGCAGGAAGGGTGTGTTTACACTGTCGCATATTATTCACGACGAGTGTTTGGGGTCTTGGTCGCGTCACGGTGGCTGTTGTTACGTGGATTACTCGATATGGGAGCAGATCGCTCTTGCTTTCGATACCCTTCTCATTGTGTCAGCGTCAGCGAGATATAATCACTGACACACACCCACCCACCCAAGACTGATGAAAGCCCGCGGCTGCTCTCCGCATCCAATGGCACGACCAGCCCCAGGCACCTGGTCATGATGCACAACCTCACATCTCGCACGTACGATATCGAGAGCCCCATCGCCAAACTTTCGCTGTGTCAGTGTATACTCAATACCTCACCGTAAAAAACTCACTCATTTGTGACGATCGCGTGGTGGGCAGACAACCTGAAAGACGTGACCGTATCCCTGGGCCCCGACGCACGGATCCTATCATCGACGCTCGAGATCACGAAATGTGTGCGCCTCTCCGTCGCCTTCGAGGGCCCCTCTGCCGTCCCAGCGATCATCCAGCTCGACCCCGCCCTCGAGGACGTGTCGTTCGAGTTCCAAGGCGATGCGAGGCCAGGGGCATTCATAGTCTCTCCGCGAATGTCACAGGATACCCCGGGCATAGGCGTATCGGGGATCCGCGTGGGGATGGGCGGGAAAGTGTTTGAACTCGTTGATACGCGCGGGGAGATACACCAGGAGCTGCTGAGAAGCGCAGGGGGACGGGCGGGCGAGCAGTACACTATCACGTGCACGATGAGTGCGGCGGTTGGCGGTGATGAAAGTGAGAAGCAGTGGGTGTGGTCAATGAAACCCGTGGATAAGATCGCGGGTGGCGTCCCGGTCGTTGGAGGGCATTGAAGGTGCTTGCGAGAGCAGTACGCAGGACACAATTGATCCTCAGGGCACAAGTGGACCAGTACTAGTGTAAAAGCAGTGAACTAACATTCTGAAGAGGTATGCAAGTAAACTTATAGGCGTGCACCAGCAAGGAGCGGCATTTGCGAGTCCGTCCTGACATGGGAGACGTTTCTACAGGGATAGTTTCTACAAGGCTAAGACTTTACAACTCAAAGCTGATGTTACAAGAGCTGCTACTTTGACTCAGTACTCAAGAGCAAGCCCGCTCCAAGCCATCAGCCCATACAGCCCGAGCCAGACGGCTACGAGCGTCCCTGCTCTCTCAGCAACCTTTCTTGGTAGAGATTTGGAACCAAGCGCGCCGGCAGCGTCAATGGCTTGCACGTCCGCGGCAGTGAGAACTATAGCGACGTTATTATGGTTAGCAATGGCCCGACTATGAAAATTGAGAGCAAGGAAATCCTGAAGAAAAGACGCACGTATGTCACCAGCGTTGAGGTATCCCTCCATGCGCTCCTTCTTGGTCGTCGATCTGCAAGAACAGAATGCTCAAGTCAATACAACTTGACAAACATCGAACACGATATGGGCATATGGGTAATGGACATACGTGATCACAATGCCGCCCGCGACCTTCTCCCGCGCCCACGCCAGGAGCACCTGCTCGGGGGTCACCTGGAGTCTCGCCGCAATCAAATTCACAGGCGCGTCGACGGGTCCGCCGGGCTGGGAAGTGAGAGAGCTGTTGTCATTAAGGATTGCGATGCACGGTCAGACGGGATTCGTGAACCATAACCATAAACCTACTATAGCGGACTGTATGCTTCAGTGAATATGCTGTGCTTGTTTCCAAACTCTACAATGGGCGCAGTCTTGGCCCATACGTACGGTTGGACCATGATCTGAACCCGAGGCGTCAACAAAAAACTCCGTATCACCGGTTATAACTCGTACGCACTTGGTTGACGGCAGGCACCACTTTGGCAGAATTGATGAGGATGGTGAGGTCCGCGACACTGAAGTTCGAGACTCCGATGCTCCTACGCGTCCAGACACATCAGATATGTGCCAATGCGAGATCATCAATATGGATGGACGAACTTGGCATGCCCGTCTTCCTTGAGCTTCTCGAACTCTTTCCACGCTGTGGGGATATCGGGTTTGGCCAGACTCGGGTGGTGTATGAGGTACAGGTCCACGTAAGTAAGTCCCAGCTATTTCGGATTCGAAGCGTCAGTATACGCGTGATGAAGTCCGAGAATACTGGATGCGGCACGCACGTTCTCGAGGCTGTTGCGAATGGCGGTGGACACGTCTAGACCATCATACCCGGAGTACTTCGTGGTCACGAATATCTCGTCACGCTTGAGCCCGCTCTCGCGGATTGCGATCCCCGCTTCCCTCTCGTTCCTGTACGCCTGCGCCGTGTCTCCACATCCCACATGAGCACCCCACAGCCGACGTAGAGGAGAGAAACAGCTTTCTACTCACCAATGTGATCAAACCCAGTGGAGAGAGCCAGGTCAACGAGGTCCACCGACTCCTGGCCGTTCCCCCGCTTCCAGGTGCCGAACGCGATGCTGGGGACTTTATTCCCTGCGACTGTGCATTAGTGTCTAATGATATATTGATGTTGAGAGTGCTCTTACCGTCGTTAAGCTTGATTGTGTCCCAAGGCATGTTGATGTAGGTGTAGTCTAAGTTGAGTTAGCGACGCAATGTCGCGCAATCATCGTGACGTCTGTCTAGCTCACGTGGGCCGGTGGAGAGCCGCGGCAGGCCACGTGTAAGCCTCATGTTGGCCTCATGCCCAGCTCTTGTGCTGTCGTCCAATTTGCGAGAATGGATTCCCTAATAAACATATCCGGCCGAAGGATCAGCAGCTCGAGACATAGGAATCTGGATTCTGAGGTCAGTTGTGGTGCTAATAGGTTGCGACAAGGCTGTGATGAGCGACGTGGCGTTGCGCGCCTAAATTACAACCGCTTTGTTCTCAAAAAATTTTGCAGCTATCCTCGGGAATCTGAGAGAGGATGTGGCTGGATCTATTGAATTCTTAACATCTTCGCCAATCCTCCAATTTACTCGTCATACGCACTTCTGATTTATGCACGAATGGTATATAGGCAGCTGCTCGCCCGACTTCGGATGCTTCGTGCTCTAAATGGCCATCTGGCGTCACATCACTCACCTGCTTGCTCTCAGATGACCTCTTCACGGATATCAGCTAGAAAATCCGAGGAGAGTGGCTATCTGATTGCCTACTATGCATTGCGCAGATCTGCCACACGTGGCTTGCTGTGTCCTCGTGGGTCCACGGATAGTTGACGGATAGTCGACGCTGCTCAAAGTTTAAATATAAGGACGCCCCCTGTCATTATCTCAGTCCGCGCCCCCATGTCCTTACCCTCTTGCAGCGGCTGGTCGTCTGCCCCCTCCCCCTCTCTCGAATCGACCAGCAGTTCGGCTTTCTTATCCCCGGAAGAAGACATCCAGGCTTTAGATCATCTGGTTATGCCACCGTCAATCAAGATTGCGTCTCCAAAGGACAGCAGGGGGATAACTCCAAGTAAACCACGCGCTCTGGCCTTGCTTCAGAGCATAGAACAGCTGGTAAATGATTGGAAGCACCAGCTCGTTGAATCACCAGCAACGAACCGTAGTGCATCAAAAGCGAATGATGCGCTCTCGACCAGTGACCCCTTTTCATCCAATCCAGCTATCGCGATTTATGAGAAGCACGAGCGCTTCTATCTTCCCCTACAGCACATTTATTTTGTGGTGCGTTTGTGATTCGCGCCTCAATCTATTCTCATCCCTCTTGACATACGCTTGCTTAGGTCGAGAACATCATGTACAGCGTTCCCCGCGCCCCCTTTGATTCCCACTCGCCCGCATTTACCGGACAAGGTCTGACAAGCCATGAACCCATTATCCTGACAGACGTCAGCCCTGCTCAGTTTGACCATTTCCTGTCTATCCTGCATCCTACGTAAGTTACTCCGCCTGGTGCCCCATCCCATTTCTAATAGCGTAAACAGCGAATACGGCGTGTACTCTGCCACCACCGTCGAAGACTGGACCTCAATTTTGCACCTCTCTGATAAGTGGGATTTCCACTCCATCCGAACACTGGCTATAAAGCACCTCGCACCCATTGTCACCGACATCGACAAGATAGTCCTCGGCCGACGTTACGGAATGAGCGAATGGCTTGAAGAAGCCTATCGGGCCGTGTGCATGCGCAAGGAGAGCTTGACGAGAAACGAGGGTAGGCGCATTGGCATTGACAACGCCGTAGAGATCAACGCCATTCGCCAGCATTTTGGCCTTGGGACACGGCCCAAGTATATGCTCCCCCTCCCGATGCGGGAGGTTCGGGAGCGCTTTGGTCTCCTGAAGCCCAATGCACCGCTTATTAGGACTAAATTTACAGCGGCCGTGCCTGCAGCTGACGCTAAGACGGCTAGGCCGTCGTCGGCAGATCCGCTTGCCATTGAACCCACTCCGCCCTCTAAAGCCGCAGTGGAATTGTCTGTCCAGTCAAGCTATCACCCAGAGCTTTCCGCGGATTCTGACGTGGAATGCCCGCCGCCTACCCATGATAATCCCACTGCTGCGCTATCCCGATGGCTCGCTGGACTCTCATCACCAGTAGCTGAGATCTCTGGTTCCGCGGTGGGTCAATGCGGCATATTTGCTGACACCGTCGCGTCCATCGCGGGTCCCAAACTCCCAGCTCTGGTGACCGAGCGAACTACCTTCAGCTCTAGCCAACATGAAGATCAACTTGCCTTATTACCGCCATCAACTGAGTTTCTCACAGAGGATTTGGATCCCGGTGGTGAAACTCAACTCAGTAAAGGCATGCTTTGGAGACGTCACAGGGAGCTGAGGGAGAGGCGTATGAGAGAGCAGGACCGCAAGGCTGAGAGGGAGGCGGCTGAGAGGGCGGAACCGCCATTGCTTGTACAGTGCACAGGATCTTCTGTCTCGGTCTTGCTTGCGCCTGACGATAGGAAGGGGAAAGGGATGGGGAAGAAGGGGAAGAAGGGGGGAAATGCAGACACAGATGAGCGGGCCATGAGAGAGACCTGCGCTTTATGGGCTGCAGAACAGGGTCAATTGATTTAATTCCAACAAGTAAAAGCTCGACTGCATAAATATCCTTTGTCGCATAGCCACATACTCACGACCACACAGGTGTCCTGGTTTCACCGAGCTCCCTAGCGCATGTCCCTTGTTGAAGACTGTTGAAGCACTCAGGTCGCGATGTCTAGGTAAGCTCATCTAATGGAAACTCGCAAAGAAGTAACAGAGGACTCCATTCCTGATAATCAAAGCGGAAAAAATATAGATACTGTGCTAGCCAGCGTCCGATATTATCAAAGAGTGAATGTCCAGTAAATCCGTAAAAGTCCATTGTTAAACTAAGACTAGTTCCCTCCAAGTTGCTCCGCAGTTAAAGCGTTGTAAGTTGGGCAGAGATCGTTCCAAGCGGCTAAAGAAGGCATGTGGTGAGATTATGAATACGAGTCCTATGAAGTGGATGCACTCACTTGTATTAACATCTTGTGCCGCCACGCCAGCTGGATCCTCAGCGAAGACTATCGCAAGCCCAAGCTGGAGATGCCAATCAATATGGCTAAGGATGTAAGACATGAGTCTGGGAAGTCAGAAAAAGAAAAAGTTTCATTTTACCAATGCAAAAACCAAGGTCCAGCGTTGTCGGTCGTCCAACGGATAGTAACATTGTCGCCGGTAGCTCCGATGGCCACAACATCTCGGCGTGGAGGGTTAGCGTAGTTGTACGTAGTCTGACCTGCACTCCTCACGACATCGAAAGTATGCTGCAACCGCAATGTAAATAAAGATCTGTCAGGACGGGCAAGAAAATTCCTTACTCCGTGCAAATGGAATGGATGCTAAAAAGAACAAGAGGTCAATTATATGCTTTGTGAGGTTCTCGCATTAAGCTTACCGGACCACCAGCCAAACCCGCAGGGAGCGACAGCTCAACGACACTGTTAGGTGGCAGGACATATACACTGCCGGAAGGAAGAAGATCCGTTGCAAGCTGTGCACCGCTTAGAATTTGAAGCAGCACTGGCACAGTCGGTGGAGTGAAGGTGTACCCGTTAACAGAGAAATCCAAAGACGCGGCATTGAACGCTAAGTCTAAGTTTAGAAGGACGTCTGCACCGCCAACCTCGGCGGTGCCAGGTGCACCAGGGCTGACTAAGGGGACTAAGTTGGCTTCGACGAGTGGGATGGCGCTGGTGGTTTGGTCACTATTTGGGTCGGTGGTTGTGTTTGCGCCGCTGTATCGAAGGATGGCCGAGTTCAGTCCACCATCAAAGCCGGTTGTACCCAAATTCGGGTTGGCTCTGATCCAGTAGTTGTCCACCGTTTGATTGGCCTCCAGGATAAACGAGTACCGCTGTCCGGCGAAGATCTGTATCTCGTCGACCACAAGCGGCTGTGTTTCGACCCCGTCGGCTTCAATGATAGTGAAATTGTGGCCATCAATAGAGAACGTGTAGTTGGGATCACATGAGATGGAGACGAGGCGAAAGCGATACCGTTTGCCAGATACGACCGAGATAGAGCTGAGATTTGTCGCGGGGCCTCCAGAATACCTTCCTGCGCCGTTGATCAAGGCAGAATTAGCGGTAGGGAAACTGCCAGCTTGCGGGGCCACGGTGTGGTACCTATTATCACCATGTCAATATTCCTGAAGCAAATCAGTAAGGTGAACTCACCAATCAGAAAGCACTATCACAGTGGAGTCTAAATGCAAGCGGAATGAGCAACCTTCTCGGAATAAAATTGAAAGAAATCACCGTCATCCACGTCGTACAGATCTAGGTACGGGTCTTCAGGGTCATAAATGACAATGGGACCTCTCAAGCCATCGCAATACTGTGTGGCCAAGTGCGAGTGGTACCAAAATGTCCCAGCTTGCCCTGTGGGTATGAAATTATACAGGTAGGAACTGTTCGCAGCAATGGGGCATTGGTTCACAAAAGCGGCTATTGCAAATAATAAGGAACAAGTTAAAGAGCACTAGGAACGATCACTCACCGCCATCCATCTCATTTGTGCCATTTTGGAACATCCCATGCCAATGCTAGAGCGCAATATGTAAGTAACTTCTAAGAGCACTGTCAAATGAGGGGCACAAACTATAGATGTGCTCAGCAACATCGTCGAGTCAGTGAGCTCGTCCTTGACGTTAATTTGGAAGTTATCTCCCTGCACATTGCATCAGCACTATCCCGAGGCTCGTTGAATGCACAATTTACTTTGTTGCCAGTGATCAGCGATCCTGGGAACGTGCCACCCGCAAGGACAGCTCTAAAAATAGAAAATTATCAACTGGAGGGCTGAGCTCTGCTAAAGCAGTGAGAAACATACGAGCGAGCGAAGCCATCAGGCGCAATATCTGCATTAGATATGACAAGATCTGTGACGGGGCCTATGGCAGCGCGCACGCTTCCTAGACCAGCAAGGAGAGCAAGGAAAGAGCGTGAAATGAACATCATCCTCGAGAAGTAAAGAGGAGGATGAGATATTTTGTTTCGTTGAATGTTGTTTTAGAGCACCGAGCGACCTTTTATAGCAAGAGGGTGCGGCATGAATCCTTGTTATCAGAGCTCATTCTTCTGTCAAGTACAGATGCCGCCATTTTATTTTACAGCATCTTCAAGTTCGATAGCGACCCCGGCGGCCTGCCAGGGTTTTATGGGCTTTTGGTACCGCGATACCATGTGTAGCATATACTGCGATGGGCTCTTTACCAGTGTCACGGGGTTGCCTCAGATTTAGGAGGATGAACGGCACTGGGCTTGAAGCGCGATATCGCAGCGCTGAAGCGATGATCCCATATGAAATTCATCGGACCAACCATTATCCAAGCCCGTGCACGCGCAGCACAGAATCCCTGACCGTGAATGAGAGGCAAGAGCTGCTCGCGAAGCGCGCTGCTCTAATCATGCGGAGCACTGGTGCACAAATGCCTCAGTTGAATAGAGCGACCGCCAGACAGGATCATCCGCAGCTCAGCGTACTGCGCAATTGCAAGTGCCTACTATCTGATGGCTGTCAAGTCTGAAAGGAACTGCGGCATTCACTCTCGGCGTCACAGAAAAGCGGAAGAAGAAAGGAAAAGAACATACGAATATCAATAATTCGAATGTTCCACGTAGATGTGGGTAACATAGTGACAGGAGGCCAGTCAGAATTATATCAGTGCGGTTACGGCGGTCTGCCATGCGAAACCTCTGCGAATTTGGACGATTTTTAGAAATGTGGACAGGGGCGGAACGGGGCGGGGCGGAGCGGGACGGTTGCGCTTCCACAGCCTCATCAGAGTGTCGCATGGACAGTAACATGTTACATTGAGAGCACCAGCAAATATAAGGGCCCCGAGGCGCGCAAACGCTTCGAAGAAGAGCATGACGAGGAACCGTTGTCAGAAACGGTAGAAACCGCAGCACACAAGAGGCGTTGAGTGAAGCTTGAAAAATGGTTGCGATCGTCAAGATCTCTTTCAAAGTCCGCTGTCGCCGTCAGGATGATTATAGCCAGCTGAGAGAGTCCGCATAATAGCAAGCGGATGCAACGACCATTAGGCGCATTGGATTGAAGGGTTCTTGTCGCCTCGTATGCATGACAATCATCCACGGCGGCCTGCTGAATGACAGAGCGCCCGCGACTGCGCATCTTGACAGAGCTATTGGTATGTTGGTTTCGTAAGTACTGAAAACGAGATGGCCATCGATGACGATTAGCATAGCATGCAGGGAATTGGCACTTAAAGAGAGATATCGCACCTCATAACCAACACCAGCACTAAAGAAATCCATAACTCTATAACCTCGTATTCGCACAATAATGGTCTCATCGCTCGCCCCTGCGGCACTTGTCGCACTTGTTGCATGCTACACCACAGACGCCCGCGTAAGCTTCAGTCACGACAAACCACGCAAAGAAACTCACCTGTCAATTCTCGTTTAGCGACTCAGTGTTTTTTTTTTTTCAAATCATTGTTTAACCTCCATCGGGGAGGGTATCCCTATGGTAGAGGTAAACTACCTGCTGTAGCTATACGTATACGCGACTCAGTGTTATCCCTCCTCCTCCACCCCCTGACACCGCAGGCGCAGTTTTTACTGCGACGAAGATCTTCAACACCATCGTCGACGTGTCGCCATATTTGACGCAAGCAACGACGACTGTGGTGTGGACGGAGAGTGCTGCACCGACTTCCACTGCTTCAACTTAGGCGTTATTCGGAGATATAATGAGGCAGGATCCCAGCTAGCAGTGTTATGATTTATCTTGGATGTATTCGTGCGGGGAAGCATGGTGAACGGCGTAGGGGACATCGTTGTAGAGCTTTTGTAGTGGCGGGCATGAGATGCATTTCGCTGTGACCTTGAGGTACCAGGAAGTTTTGGATAGAAATGATCGAGCAGCCACGGTGAAGTGTTTTCCCGAAGGCAAATGGGCTTGTTAATACCGATCGTATGCGACCCACAGTGAAAAATTCGCTGCTCAGGGCACGCAAGCCACGGGGAGTGATGGTTCCAGGTAAGTACACATCAACATTGAAAACGGCCAAAAACCGCTAGAATTGCTAGTGAGACCAGAGACTCAAATATTTCCGACAAAAGCGAAGACAAAGAAGAAGCAAATAATTGATTCCGGTGCCTTCCGGTGGTGGTGAGGTTCGGTTTATTTTCCCGATACTCCCGTATGCTCCAACTTTCGCCTCTGTTGAACGTCTCACCCTTCGGCCACATCCTCGATGTTTTATCCTATGCGTGGCAAATATGTTTTAAAAATGGCACGAGACTGCCATTTTCGCCCTACTGAACCTTTGCACTGGGGTTCACACGTGTCTTGCTGCATGCTTCTGTAAGTCCGCATAGACGCTGGCCAACCATCGAATAGGCACCAGGTTATACTTGTTATCTATCTCTACCAAGGAATCCCATGCCGTCTCCTCATTGCTCGCCTTCGCTTCAAACCATCGTCAGCACGGTTCTCTCAGCATCGGACGAAGACTTCCAGCTGGATGCGATGCCGGTAGATCTCAACATCACTGTTGAGGAGCGGGTGGAGGGCAGTCCCAGCCGCGTGCAAATAGACGCACCTTTCGAAGATTGGGCGCTGTTCAAGGCGTGGAAGCAGCAGCGCGAAGAGTTGCAGACCGTTCCCGAAGGTGCATGTCCAGTAAACGAGCGCTTCTTTCTCCCTGCCCAGAACATTTTCTTCTCGGTGCGCAGTGTCATTCCTGACATGTTATCCTTACTTGTCTAACTTGTAAATCTCAACCAGATCTCAAAAACGCTCTACAGCGTGCCTCGTGCGCCCTTCGAATGGCATTCGTCGGCATTCACGGGGAAGGGTCTCACCAGAGGCGACCCCTTGATTCTAGACGACGTCAAATCTGCCCACTTTGACCATTTCTTGTCGATTCTGTACCCCTAGTGAGCCTACCTCCGAAGTCGCCCACATGGGAGAACATATTCTGACCATCCTGATGTCCTAGTGCATATGGCGTGTATACCGCCAACACCATCGAGGATTGGACAGCTATCCTTCACCTTGCCGATGAATGGAGCTTCCAGTCCATAAGAGAACTCGCCATCACGCAGCTCTTTCCCATCGCCACCGATGTCGAGAAGATCATTCTCGGCCGCCAGTACGCAATCAACGAATGGCTGGGCGATGCCTATCTCGCTGTGTGCATGCGCGACCAGAGCCTAACCAAAGAGGAGGGAAGGCGGATGCAAGTAGACGACATCATCGAGATCCACGCGATCCGTCAGCAGTTTGGGTTTGGTGACCAGCTCAAACTCGCGCCTGCGGTCTTGGTAGCAGAAGTCTGCGTGCGCTTTGGTCTCGTGGATTCTGATCTGCCGCATACCGGTCTTGCATCCACGGCTCCTGAGGCTTTTCTTGCGTCTGGTTTAGCCGTTACTACGCCTCTGGCGTCCTCCGAGTCTACGGCAATACATTCTGCCCATCTCGGTAACGGGCAGGGCAGGTCGACTTTGGATGCTCAAGTTTCATTGCCATATGGAGGCGATTCTGTCGTCCTGCCCGAGCCCGCGGTGGTACCAGAAGAGGCAGATTCTATAGAAAAAGCCAGAGAAGCAGCGGCGCTCGAGAGGGCTGAGTGGGAGAAAGATAGAGTGGTAACTGAACGCGCATTGTGCGCATTTGTTGATCGTGCTCAAAACCCCCTCTACGACGAATTAGACGAAACTGAACAGTGGTCGTTGGGGTATGTGGCGGGGTTGTTGAAGGAGGAGTTGGCGCAGAAGGCGGCCGCGTTGTTGATTGAGCATTGCAAGCAGAAGATGTATGATTTCATAACCAGCTACAAAGCTGCGAGTTCCGAGTTACATTAGCCTACACCTTTCTATCATAACCGTCAATCCTGATCCGCATTGCATGTGGCACTATCCGAGCACGCCGTTGCTTCCCGATAAGAATACGACCCTGCGGTTCCGATTTAACGTTGGGAGGGGAACTCCTGCTGCCAAAGACCGAAAGACACAACATGCACGCAGAAAGGAAGAAGTTGTGTCTACTGTCCCTGGAGGGGCTGCCATGTATGGGATCCTCTGGTGTGGCGCAGCTTGGGCGCAGCCATGCATTCGTGTCTAATGAGATGTTGATGTTGAGAGTGCTCTTACCTCGGCCGTCGTTGAGCTTGACTGTGTCCCAAGGCATGTTGTAGTCTGAGTTGAGTTGGTCAGTGACGCAAAGTCGCGCAATCGTGACGTCTGTCCAGCCCACGTGGGCTGGTGAAGAGCAGGCCACGTGTAAGCAGGGTCTCGACTGTCCTTCCTTGAAGCTTCTCCTTCACCTCATCCTCAACTTGTCTTCGGCATCTCCTAGGGTATCACCGCATACTCACTGTTCAAACCCCTTCAATTGATCAATCTGTCAGGTCATTACTGGGCTTCCGAGAAACCCCTTTCTCACAATTTCTCGCGATCGCTTCGTTGAGCTTCGTCAGGCTGAATTGCTCTGAGTCTGGAGTCTGGGGTTGATAACAGATCCTTAATGTTTCGTTCTATGCTTGTTATGGCCTCTGAGCGCCATCCGACTTATATGTACGCCTAACAACACGTGGTGTGCTGCATGCTCCTGGAAACCTGCACGACGCTGGCCAGGCTTCAAATAAGAACGACCCTATGAATCTGATCCATCTCTACCAAGAACTCCCATGTTTTCCCTTCCTTGCTCTCCATCGCTTGAATCCATCGCTAGCTCGGCTTCAAGTTTGCCAATCATTGACGAAGACTTCAAGCTCGACCCAGTGTCCATAGATCCCACATGTACTATCAGTCCTGTTCAGCACCCGGCGACGGAAAGACCAGCATATTCTGAACATGCGCGCTTCTTTCTGCCTGCAGAGAATATATTCTTCGTGGTGCGTATGTCGTGACCCGCCTGAGACCTGTACCCACGCCTTCCTGGATCTGACCCAGGTCGCAAACACGCTGTACAGCGTCCCCCGGTCCCCGTTCGAAAGGCATTCGTCTGCATTCGCGGGGAAAGGTCTGACCAGAGAGAATCCCATGGTTCTGGAAGACGTCGCAGCTGCTCACCTCGACAATTTGCTGTCTCTTTTGTATCCATCGTAAGCCTGTTTCAGATTGCCACATAAGAAGGGCATGTCTGATCCAACCGTATGCCGTATGCCCCGCAGCGAATACGGAGTGTACACCGCCACCAGCGTTGAGGAGTGGACCTCAATCCTTCACCTCGCCGTTCGATGGGGCTTCGAATCTATCAAGAACCTGTCCATCGAGTGTCTCTCGCCCATCGCGAGTGATATCGACAAGATCGTCCTCGGCCGCCAGTACGCAATCGACGAATGGCTCGGAGACGCGTATCTCGCCATCTGCTCGCGCGATCAATGCTTGAGCAGGGAGGAGGGCATGCGGATGGAGAAGGAAGACATCATCGAGATCAGTGCAATTCGCCATCAGTTCGGGCTGGGCGCGCAAGCCCCTCTCGATCGGCGAGGTGCGCGTGCGCTTTGGGCTCGCGGCTGCTGGCAGTGCGGTATCCGACACCGGCTCCTGTGAAGTGCAAGGCGATCCGGGTGTGGCCCCTACGCCGAACCTCACACCATCGGCAGCTGTAATTGATACTGCCATTCCACCCGAGCCCGAGAAGCCATCAGAAAAGGCAGATTTGCTCAAGCAAGCCCGAGAAGCAGCGGCGCTCGAGCTGGCTGAGAGGGCGAAGGACAGAGAGATGACTCAACACGCAGTGCACGCGTTTTGTGACAAATCTCAAATCTCCTCCTGTTACGAAGCAGATGGATATGAAAGGGAAAGATTGGGTGACGCAGTAGCCGAGTTGCGGAAGGAGATCAGCAGGCAGAAGCTGCTCGATTTTTTAGCCAGTTACAAAGCCGCGAATTCTGAGTTACATTAAGTTAGTCTACATACATGCATGTCCATTTGTATTATACTCGTTGATATTTCGCATTAAATACATGCCCATTCGAGCAGGCCGTCGAAATCGCCGAAGAAGTGATTACTTACTAGTACTTGGCGGAAGCTACGCCCAGACATAAGCAAATTCAGATTGCGTCGTGACTGGGACCCTTCCACACTTTGATTCAACTTTGACGTTTGAATGCTAGAATTGCCTACTTGACCCCCCTCACTCCTGGCCATAAGCAGATCATCTCGCCTTGGATCCCCTGCCTCCCGTTGACAGAGCGATTGGTATGTTGGTCTCGTAAGTACTGAACACGAGCCGAGCATCGACGGTGGTTGGCACAGCATACAGGAAATTCACAATTAAAGAGAGAGATCGCACCTCTCGCACACCTCGCATCGCATGATGCTGGGCTCATCGCTCGCCCCTGCGGCACTTGTGGCACTTGTTGCATGCTACACCGCAAACACCCGCGTAAGCTTTAGCCACGACAAACCCCACTAATAAAATCACATGTCCATTCTCGCATCGCAGCCCAGTGCTATCCATATTCTACCCCCTGACACCGCAGGCGCAGTTTTCACTGCGACGAAGATCTCCAACACCATCGTCGACGTGTCGCCATATTTGAAGCAGGCAACGACGACTGTGGTGTGGACGGAGAGCGCTGCACCGACTTCCACTGCTTCAACTTAGGTATCATTCAGAGATATAAAGAGACTGGATCCCAGCTGGCAGTGTTATGGTTTATCTTCGATGGATTGGTGCGGAGAATGACGGTGAGCGGCGCAGGGAACATCGTGGTAGAGCGTTTCTATGGAGGGTGCGAGATGAATTTGGTTGTGACCTCGATACCAGGAGGTTTTGGTTGAAAATGATCGAGCAGCCAAGGTGGAGCTTTTTCCCGAAGGCAAATGGGCTCGTTGATAACGATCGTGTGCGACCTGTTGTGAAACATCCACCGCTAAGGGCATCCAAGACACGAAGCTGCTGGTTCCAGGCAAGTAGACCACACATAACATTAAAAACGGGCAAGGACCATCATAGTACCTACGGATAGCGTTAGCAGAGCAGAGCACACCAAATAACCTCTTGAGGACTGACTGGGACACCGGACGGAGAGGTCCGAAGGGATGCCAGCCTTTGGCTTGAAATTATCTGGAATCAGCCGGCGTGAACACCAATGCTCTTGAGTACTTACAGCTATTCAAGAATCGATAGGCCGTTTTCCAACAAATCGTCCTTTAGTAACTGCGTTAGTGGAGCACCGTTTTAACCTATTTTGGTAGCATATTACGTGCCACATTTTGCTCTTCAGCAATGAGAGCATCCGAATTTCCAAACGCTAACCAATGGTTAGATTAGAATTACAAATAGACGGACTTGGGTTTGAGAGTGGAACGATGAATTCTGGAATGAGATCAGCAAATACTACCAAAATAGGCTAAAACGGGTGCTCCACTAACGCGGTTACTGAAGGATGATTTGTTGGAAAACGGCCTATCGATTCTTGAATACAGTTATCTATCAGCCACTGAGACACGCCTATCCACTGAAACACTTGCGCATTTTCAAGCTCCCTCCATTCCCACTTGCCACCAACTGATATTGAATACATTGAGTATGTATGAGGGCATATGTACATGTTAAAAACAAGGCATTCATAAATTAAAATAATTTGCAATTGCCTGCAAAAGGTCGGGTAGAAACAGGGTTCGGAGCATTTTGAAATTTGAAGCCCATAGTATTAGCAGTGTGGGGAGATTTTGTGGATCAAGACAGCTGGATATGATGTATAAGGTGTTTGAGAGTATATATCTAAATTCTTGAGACAACTGTGCTTGTAGAGGATGTGTTAAGGTTGTTGCAATGACGAAGTTAGCTGAGGCCGGAGAGACAAGCTTACGGCAATATGTAATAATGTATACAAAACGTAATGTGTTTCAATGGCTGATTTATTGCAGTCCCCATCGGACAAAAGTTTTTGGGCGGTGTTTTTTTGTTTTGACACCAAGAGGGGAGCAAACCCTTAATCCGTAAAATGGGGTCCTAGGATGATGATGATGGGTACCTGCTTCCGGGGTCCTAAGCACTTTTTGCTCAAACGTGCAGATTTTTGCATATCTCCTCCAGCACGCTTCCGATGACGCTGAAAAGCTTTGTACATACTATTTACATGTTCTAGAATATGTCTGAGCTATTTTGGAAGTGTGAATAGCATTAGAAGTAGGCATACAACAAGGACGACGGAAAGTGCTCATGAAAGCACGTGATCTCATTTTCTGTAATTGCAGCAAGGTCGCGACTAGCGTCCTGAGCTTTCCATCCTGCGCTGCTGCACCCTCTGCTGCTATCCCCGCTATCCTGAACACTAATCAACATGCATTGAACCTGTCGAATACTGGAAATATCAATAACTGGCCTGGAAATAACTCGCACATACCTTCAGATTCAAATCATGCACATACATTAGCCACAAACCCGCCGCCATATACGACAAACCCACCAAATACTGGAGTACAAATACACCCAGATGGTACTTCGACACGAGAAAGAGAGGCCGAAAAGGAGAGCGGGCATGATGACTGCTCGGGACAATGCACATTGGGGGACATTGGGGTGAGACGGGATAGGCGGGGGAAACTTGAGAAACTTTGCACGCATTGCAAAGTTGGATATCCCTCGGGTCCAGCACAGGCGGCACATATGCATTCCAAGAGCACCACAAAAGTAAATCCTGCAATAAAGCTGTGAGGAAAGTTAGCCTCGCCTTAGATCATCAGGCATCTGGATCCATACCCGTACCTGCAAACCAGCCCTCGTTGACCCTCTACTATCCCCTCACTTCAGCCCAAGCCCTATCAGACGAAGAGCTTATTCCCCCAAACCCACTGTACAGTCCCGTTCAAAGATTGGACTCCTACAATCAGGTGGATACACCTGTTACAGATGCGGGGCCAACTGATGCCTCCTCCGGCCTGCAATTGCTCGCTACCTGTGCAGCAGCCGGCTCTGGGCTTGAGTTAGCACAGAATATAGGGTGTTTCGACTGCCGGGGGGCTCCTCTAGAATGGCCAAACAGATCAGTGTATGACACATATCTGTTCCAGCTGCACAACTTACCAGAGCGAAGACTTCCTTGGGATTTCACTGGTGTGACAGACGAAGGGTCCAAGTTTTGGATACGCGCTTCGAGTTGCGAACACAAAGTCGCTAGAGCAGGATCATCGTGCTTGCCATGTTTACAAGTCAACACGAACCCGCAGTTGGAAGGGATTCGATTGAGAGCTCACCAGATTCCCAGTTCCAGCACCCCGCACATGTATCTGCAAAATCTTCAGCTCCGAGAGACTTTGAAACGACAGTCTAATCAGCTGAAACATGCAAGGACCGAGGTGAGACAATTTGGGAATGGGTTCGATAGATCAATTGACTCACAATTCGCAGATCGCAAACCTTCAGAGACGAGTTGGTCACTTACTCGGCACGATCGGCCTGCACAAACAAGTACTAATGGCCATCGCAAATCAAGACATCCCGCGGCTCCGCCAGACCATGCGCGTTGCTCTGAGCAAAGGCGTGAGCATGGAACACCTCATTCGCATCCTGCAAGATACCTCCAATGGCGTCTATCGCGCTCGTGGGAACGACCAGACCGACATCAATCTTGTTGCTCTTGTTCATCATATTGGTGGATCAAAGCTGCTGTACGCTGTTGCACATGCAACCGGACTTCCGTCATTGCAAACACTGAAACGAAATCGAAAGCTGAAGGTCATACGACCTTCCTCGGGACCAATTCGGCCCAGTGATATTGCGCATAACTTGGCGAGCATCTTCGGCGAACCTACAGCTCCCAGCAACGATCAGACTCTCGTCAGCCACAGTATCCTCTTCGACGAGATTTCGTTGGATGAACGTGCACGGTATTTTAGATGGAACAACGAGATAGGAGGATTATGTCGGGAGCACACAGAGACAGCTGATCGCAAGATACACAGTGTGGAAGCAGTGGAAAGAGTTGCAGAACTTCTTGAAAAGGAAGTCTGCCACATTGGGCGCGAGGCCACTGTCATGGCTATTGCAGCATTCTCCGCCGAGGATTACCATGCAAAGCCGTTCATATTATCTCCTACCTGCAAGACGGAGAAGTTCCCTGAGCAGGCCCAGTGGCTCAAGATGTGCCTTGAGCAGTGGAAAGCTCTGTATGCAGGCTCGCATGGTCCGATTTGGTCTGTGGCCACAGATGGTGATGCGACACAAAGGGCAGCACTTCACAGGATTCTGATGATAAAAACCCTTGATCTGGATGGGCCTCTCTATGAAGTGCTTGGGAAACTACCTGGGCTTAATTTGGAGTGTGGCGACGACGACGAAACAGCAGATAGTGATCCAAAGCATATTTTCAAAAGTACTTTCCTTCTGTTCTTCACATTTGTCAGCACTTCTGACATTCTTACCTCAGGATTATGTGCTCTGCTACGCAGCGTACTAGGGATAATCATAGGCGAAACTATTTTGGACAAAGAAAATTTATCCAAATACTTGCTGCGAGTACCCAGCTTGAGCAGAGAGACAGTGGCGGATCTAGTCAACCCCGAAGATCCTCAGGACGTCCCGAGAGCGGTAGCTCTGATGCAAGCCCTCATTAAGCTATCAAAGCTACCATCTACTGGGCTGAATCCGAAGGAACAGAAAGACACTGGTGCTCTTGCTTTACTTGGTGTCATGCTCAGTAGCCTTCTAGAGCCTTTTGTCGACATCAACATGTCATTGACCAGTCAAATGACATCACTCGCAACCTACGCATTCATTTCTTTCGCCATCTTCAAGGTTCACGGGACATCATTCTCCTCAAATCAGCTGTATGACGACTGCCAGACTATGATCAAGAATGCATACTTCTGCGTCCGAAAGCAGCAATGCATGAGCCCGACATCACCATTCTTCCTTATCCAGTTAGGTGATGACCATCTCGAACTTCATTTCTGTGAAGTACGATGCGCCACACATCAATGCAATGTGGACATCTCCGAGCTCTCACAGAAGACAGCGGCCGCCATGGACCGTCATGAAATATTTGAACGTCATCGTGATTGGGACCGGGGCCATCGGCGACTCAAGTTTGTGGATAGTATCGCAGTTGATCACATCAACCCGCGGTCCTGGACGGGAGAAAACATTGTCGGGGCGGTGTGCTTAGAGTCAACGTGGCTGACGGGAAAAGCAACAGCCGAAGCTGCACTTACTGCTGCTCAGATTCCATTCAATTTCAATGAATTCAGACAGGATGGAGACTCGCCTTTGGACATGCTGCGGCCCAATGGCAATGGCATTTATCCAGCTGTTGCCCCCGAAAAGGATAGATCAATTGAGGGGCTTACCACATCACCCAGACCTCCAGCAGCGGTGGGCGAAGACTCTGTAACACCAAGGGACACAGCAGTTGAAGCCAGTGGCACGATCAACAAAGCACTAGATATGCTGATTGACAGATCGATTGATATCAATCTGGACCAAAACATGGAACCAACCGAAGACTGGCAATCTCAGGACGCCGATGCCGCTGGCCCTGACGACTCTGAAGATGAAGATGGGGTTGATCTTGATGACTTCTTGCTGGATGTTGAAGATGATGAAGCCGAAGATGGTGACCGTGACAGCGAGAAGACCAACAATGATTGGATTACCTGCGACGACGGCCACAAGTGGCACAAGGCCTCTCTTATACGGAAGAAAATACATCTCGATCGCAACCACACCGGCCAAAAGTCCAAAAACCGTAAAGAACGAGTCCGCGTTTTCACGCACTTCAATGATCCTGCCGATTTTGGTGACCAGGATTCTCTCGGTGACTCCACATTCACATGCAACTCACCTGCTGCCGTTCTCGTACGCTCTGGTAATGCTCTTTGCCTGGCTATTCTGTCAGTACACTCCCTTGAAAAACAAAAGAAGCGGGTATGGCTGTCGAGATTGACGAGATGGCACTGAAGTCATCGGGGATCAGAGTCTCTGGACAAGTTCTTCAGTTGCATCAATTGGACTCTGCTTCATGGGTCTGGACTGGGACATATGCAAGCCTACCACCTGTCAAAGCTTTGACAGGTGCCGCAGCAACGAAAGCCAAGGCTGGAAAGTCAGTTGCGAAAACACAGATGCTCGTCACTTTGGCAAGCCATCTGGTCCATCCGATCAATCCAGAGATTGTATCAACAAGCACCATTCCAGGTTGGAGCGTGGCTGCTACAGAGACGACTTGGAAGTTCAAATCTGACAGTCTGGATGCGCTGGCAACGAGCTTGCTTGAAGCTGCAAGAGCTGGAGTTGACGGCGATGCAGAATCCAGCTTTGCGAGCGCGCTAAGGCTGTTCCCGCACTGTGGTGCAATGGAATCCCTGCCATATTGATCTGTAAGTGAGTCTTATATCCACTTATGTCTGCTTCGGCTTGATTCTAATGACTTGTTGCTGCGTAGATGTCGCCATGTTCGTTGTACATCAATTTGACGCGCCACCACTCCCTGGCCATGGTGCGACACAGCCGGCAGACTCTTCTGGCGAATCGGAGATCTGCAATTGCTTCCAGTGCGGAAAGCAGGTTGCAATTGCGAACATGAGACAGCATGTGGGTGGTCATATCTCGCGGGGCGTGCATGAAGAGGGCTTGCTGGAATCAGTAAGTCAAACTCAAAGTCTTGTATTATACATTAATTCATATCAATGCAGGTATCAAACACGATGCCTTGCGGGTTCTGTGGACGCTCCGGATGCACTGTTTCGCTGCAGAAGGCAACGGGATCGAGATTCAAAGTCGAAACAAACTGTATATTCAGTACAAAGCTCAGTTTGAAGCTGGCGGGCAACCCCACAAAGCAAACACCGTGCACCAATCGGCCTATGCTTTGCTGCCTATGTATCTATGATAGCCGAACAAAGAACTACCCGGCAGTTTGGACATACAATATGGAAGCTCACTTTGCAGATCAACACCAGACATACACTCTACAAGATAGCCGGCTTCCCCTCGACTTCAGAACATCACTAAACATCTCATCATCCGAGCAGCATGAGCTACGTATACCCGAAAGCTTACATCTTACATCTGTCGCGCCCTTGGAGGAGTGTGCCAGTGCTTCAACATCCACACAACTTCAGCTGGACACCGCGGAGAGCAGTGCTGGCAAGCGCAAACGTGGCCAGTCTCAGGTGACTAGTAGAAATAACAGAAGCAAAAAATGATTATTACCGCGCATACAACAGATATACCTACTGTTAGCACATACTCTCGCAACTGTAGACTCGCAGCACTTGTATCCGAGCTGTCCGAGACTAATCTCGGTGTTATTGGTAACATCAACGTGGCCAGGTGCCGGGGGTCCTGCTTGGACACCTCATTTTACGATCCGCCGCTCCACTCCCCTCTTGTTTGACACCTCAATTTACAGTTTCGAACTGCTTATTTTTGATTTTGCCTTGCGAGTAAGTACTTAGTGATCGTCGTTCGGTCTTTTAAGATCAGGCACAATAATACCTATCAAGTACCCTGCCGACCGGTTCCCCATGAGGCCGGTGTTGCCACTCAGCTGTCATCGCCACAATGACACCAAACATTGTCACGCCCGTTCGTCGCACGTTACAACTAACCTACGTGCTCGTCGTCGACAACGACGAGCTCGACTTTATGCTTGCGGTAGCTCGATAAAATGGCAAAAAATTGAATAAATACAGGATACAACTATATACAGCGATAGATTCACCCAAGGCGCGAGATTTCTCTCTTCCCCCGCATTGTCGAAGCTATTGAGGTGGTGGTGCGGAAGGACAATGATGGGCGCTTAACGACCAAACTGCCTGATCGAGGCCTCCGATTGTGTTGGCCGTGCGTCGTTGTTCACTCGATAGCGACCTCCCACTTGCACTGCAGTACTAGTCCTCTTTCACATACATGGAATAGATATAGAAGTACGTAATCCAGCTTTGGGATTGAAATCGAGGCAAATTCGAGAGAGATCAACGCGATAGATCTGTGATATGCCCGATTGGGACGTTATCTCGCTGTGTCGCTTTTTCATCTCTCTCATTCGATCTGGGGTAAATATATTAGATCGGACACTGTAATACTTGTATAGAGTAGTTATAGAACACCCTCCACATACCTTTATTTCAAGATCGATGTTGTGGCCATCTCGCAGCGCAAGTTCGTAGTTAGTGGCAGCATCAGTCACGAAACTCTGTTGTGACGTTAATCATTCTGCATATTCTGGCAGCCTCCCTTCCACATCTACTCTACTGAAATTATATCTGCTATGATACATTTATATACATTACTGCAAGGTACTGCAACTCTCAGATGTATTTTATATCAGATTAGACTTGTGTGAGACCCGGATTTATGCTCATTTTCCATTTAATTGCCTTGGAGTGTCTCTGTGACGCTCCACGGGTTCTCGATATGTGATTCTCTTCCCATTTTCTTCACCAGATACACTAATAATGTATTCATGACATGACAGTAGACCTATGGAACACTCTGGGGCCTTGTGTATGAGCTGTAGAGCACATGCTATTACCTAAGATGAAAATCTTCCTCATATGAGCTTGTACACTCTAATTGAGGCTAACAATGTCCTCAAGAGTTGTATTAGACCATATTAAAGACTTTCAGATACCATAGAGAACACGCCGACATCAGGAGGAATATACAGTGTGCATACATGAGGGGAGGTCATTAATTTCATCGAAATACCCATGAAGCAAAGGCCCTGATGCAATTTCTTCCACTACAAATACATTTTTGTTAGTGAATGATGCATATAAATGATTCTCAGACTGGCAGGAAGCCTGAAATCAGATGTGAGGAAGAGGAATAGTGTTGCAATGTCGAGTGGCTGAACCTCAGCCACTCAGATTTCCAAATGCGGACTCATTTTGATCGAAGACACGGCTCTGGTCGTCGTCACCGGTCTTCGTTACCCTCTCACTATCATATCCCCGTCTACCATGCTCCGTCCTCACCTTCAAATCACACAGGATTGACTGCAGCGGCCATAGAGCCCTGCATTGGCAAGCTTTTTTTATATACATAATGTGTTTGCATACCTACTAATGATCCTTTTACAGTCGTTTTGTGACTGTTGCTCCCACTCACAGTCCCAGCCCTTACACGGGCATCCAGCCCACTCGCAGCACCCGTCACACGCGCACACCAGCCCCCATACCCTCCTCGCCAGCCGCCACACTTGCACTCACCCAGCTCACCCGCCCGCACCCTGTCCCGCGTCCTACATAGCCCCCATTTTCCCTCCCTATACATATGCGCTCCCCGCCTTCACCCCACCCCCAAGTGTGTAACCCAGCCCAATGCATAATTTTCAGCCCGCCCACAGCTCACGCCGGACCCACACCCGCGCACCTTTACTGGCATATGATTCATAGGTATTAATCTAACTACCTAGACATCATCCTGCATGTACATACCTTCTATGAGATCCCCAATGTCATTCTATAGTTATTTTATTTCATTTTTTGTCATTTTATTGAGTTATTGCAAGTACAAAGTCGAGCTCGTTGTCGACGACGACGAGCGTGCAGGTTAATCGTTGCTACGAACAACTAGGATGGGTGTGACAACATTTGGTGACATTGTGGCGATGGCAGCCGGGTGGTGACACAGCCTGGTCGGCAGCATACCTGATACGGTAGTATTGTGCCTGATCTTACATAAAGAGCCAAGATCAAGACTCAGAAGGAGAAGGCAAAATGGTGTGTGGCGCGGGCAAAACTCAAGACGCGAAGGCAAAAACAAATGATACAGTGTTCTACGGGTCCTTGAGACACTGCTGCGATCGGATTGTCTCACGATGGAAATTCAGTTGTTTAAAAAAAATTTGATATCTACATAGTTAGCAAACACTCTGAATATACAGATTATGATTTTAGCAGAATTAAATAGCTAGTGTAACGAGAGCTACAGGTAATCTATGACGAACGATGAAATGTCACAGATTATGGGTCCTTGAGACAGTGTGTGACAGCGGTGATCGGCGCGTCACTCACTCAATCTTTCTTCGTTGCTACTCTCCGACGACGAACTCAACTCTTCTACACCTAGGATTGGATAACTGGTGGCCTGGAGTACTGGGCCTTGATTGGGGCCTTTGATTTAATGTGCCAGGGAAGTGGAGAATGGGGGAAATGAAGTTGACACGGCAGTGACGGCACGGCCAAAAGGCCCGAGATTTCAGCCAAGGCATGGCTGTCACTACTTGCTTGACCGTTTTGTTTCCACAGCTGCCAATTCTACCCCGGTTGCCTGGGTATAAAGGAGAAAATAGTGTTGATATGGCATATGAACAATACCTGTACATTTTCAAGATCTAAAAAAAATTATAGCAAGTGGTGTATTGTGTTTACAGCCATTTCACTCATTTTCCCCTACTCTCAAAATTCCCTACACCGCAAATCAAATCCATTGTCCTTCAAAATTTAATAGCATATATATCATATGGGTCTCTATACATAAAATAATACTCATGAAGAACGGGTAAGTATTGAGTGTGAAAAAGGTCGGTGTATCAAGGACCCATAGTGTCTCGAGGACCTGTAGAACACTGTACCGAAACATAATTTCAAGCGCAAATAATTTTGTCCAATGGGGCCCCTCATACTGATTAATCCCGAATCACATGCCACTCGCTCAAATGTAGTGTTTCAAAGAATCGTCACACATTAGTCACAGTGGCGCCCCTCATGGAACCATCGATCAACTAGGCATCGGAGCTAATAAAGATCACATTTTGTTTGCATGGCCTCCAGCTCTCAATTTTTACTGTAAAATCACAGCTCATCCCATCATCTTCGGAAAGGCTCAGATTGTTAAATAGATGTCTTCTATATGTATTCCCAGCTCAATGGGACGAAACGACCATGGGACGGAGTTTCCGAGAGCAAATGATGCTGAATTTCGCGATTTGGCAAAGATTGCAACTACAAATGATTTTATACTGCATCATCCACTAGCCCATTTTCCCTATAGAAAATTGAGGTATGCTCAGAAAGCATGTAAGAAAAATATGCCGAAGTTATTTGGGCAATAGGTGGTCGGAGCAGCCAACGAAAAATCTTTTAAAACTGTTTTGAAACTCTATGTCATTTTGAAAGATGGTGTCAATGATAGTAAGCTTGGCGCTTGGAACGACAAATGCTTGCTTGTTGCAGTGATTCAGAGTTATTCCCTGAGAGAGGTGGCTTAAGTTAGTCACCGACGCGTAAGACAGCGAGACTAGAGACTCCGAAGAAAGCGGCAACTTAACCTGTGATCTTGTGTCCGGCGTCCGAGTTTCCAGCTCAGACTATTTCATCTTCATGAATGCATGATAGCATACACTCTTATCTCAGCCCGTCTCAGCACATCCTCGATGCTCTCCCTATTGGCATGCCGGGTATAGTCCAAAAATGACACTAGAGATGAGGTGTCCTATATTTCCGCCCACTCAGCCTTCGCACTACATGTGTCTTACGGTGCTCGCTTCTGTAGGTCCGCATAGACGCTGGCCAACCATTGAATAGGAACGAAGCTGTACTTGTTATCTATCTCTACCACGGAATCCCATGGCGTCCCCTCATCGCTCGCCTTCGCCTCAAACCATCGTTAGCACGGTTCTCTCAGCATCAGACGAAGACTTTCAGCTGGATGTGATGCCAGTAGATCACAACATCACTGTTGAGGAGCGGGCGGAGGGCAGTCCTAGTTGCAGTGATGTAAACACACTCCCCAAAGATTGGGTGCTGTTCCATGAGTGGAAGGAGCAGCGCGAAGATTTGCTGTTCAAGATGTGGAAGCAGCAGCGCCAAGAGTTGCAGGCAACGAGTGCGCAAAAGGCGATCGAAGAACTCTCCGTTCCTGAGGTTGCACGCCCAGTACACGAGCGCTTCTTTCTCCCTGCCCAGAACATTTTCTTCTCGGTGCGCGGTGCCCCTCCTGACATGTTATCCTTACTTGCCTAACTTTTAAATTTCAACCAGGTCTCAAACACGCTCTACAGCATACCTCGTGCGCCCTTCGAATGGCATTCGTCGGCATTCACAGGGAAAGGTCTCACCAAACACGACCCCTTCATTCTGGACAACATCAAAGCTGCCCACTTTGACAATTTCTTGTCGATTCTCTACCCTTAGTGAGCCTACCTTCGATTTCATCCGTATATGGGAGAACCAAGTCTGACCACCCTGCTGTCCCAGTACATATGGGGTGTATACCGCCAATACCGTCGAGGATTGGACTGCCATTCTTCACCTCGCCGATGAATGGAGCTTCCAGTCCATAAGAGCACTCGCCATCACCCACCTCTTGCCCATCGCCACCGATGTCGAGAAGATCATTCTCGGCCGCCAGTACGCGATCGACGAATGGCTTGGCGACACTTATCTCGCTGTGTGCATGCGCGACCAGAGCCTAACCAAAGAGGAAGGCAGGCGGATGCAAGTAGACGACATCATCGAAATAAGCGCAATTCGTCACGAGTTCAGGTTGGGCGCGCAGTCTAAGGATGCGCTGCCCTCTCGATTGGCGAGGTGCGCGTGCGTTTTGGTCTTGTGGATTCTGATCTCCCGCATACCGGTGTTGCATGCACGGCTCCTGAGGCGTATCTCGCGTCAGGTCAAACCGTTACTATGCCTCTGGTGTCGTCGGAGTCTACGGCAATGCATTCTGCCCATCTCGGTAACGGGCAGGGCAGGTCGACTCTGGATGCTCAAATTTTATTGCCATATGTGGGCGATTTCGTTGTTCTACCGGAGCTCGTGGTGCCATCAGATGAGGCAGGTTCTGCAGAGAAAGCCAGAGAAGTGGCGGCGCTCGAGAGGGCTGAAAGGGAGAGGGATAAAGAGATAACTGAACGCGCATTGTGCGCATTTCGTGACCCTGCTCACAACCCCATCTACGGCAAGCCATGCTCCACCGAAAGCAACAGGTTGGATAATGTGCTAGAGGCAGTGCGGGTTAATAATATTACCCAGAAGCTACTTGATTTCATAGCCAGCTACAAAGCCGAAAATTCTGTGTTGCCCTAGTCTACACCTTCCTATCGCGACCACCTTTCCAACTAGCATCTTACTCTGTTGTCCTGCATGCACTACCATCAGCCTTTCATAAGTCTCGACAGTGCCTGAGTTATCAAATGTGGGAAGTTAAACAATGTCGAAGCCTGCCTTGAGTCTGCCCTGCTACTTGTTGCTGGTCCGTACTGGACAAAACCATTTGTAATGGAGGGCACGAGATGAATTTCGCCGTGACCTTGGGATGCCAGGAAGTTTTGGATAAATATGATCGAGCAGCCAGGGCGAAGTTTTTCCCCGAAGGCAAATGGGCTTGTCGAGATTGATCATATGCGACTCGTAGTGAAGCACCCACTGCTACATTAAGGGCACGCAAGAAACGAAAATAACGGTTCCAGGTAAGTCGAGTAAGCATGTCATTTAAAACGAGCAAGGAGCATCGTAATTGCCCATGGATGGCGTTAGTAGAGCGGAGCACACCAAAGAAACATTGAGGACCGAGACGGAGCTCGAGGGGATGTGTGTCCATTGTTTACGCCAGCCTGGTTTGAAATTGTCCAATCAGCCGGTGGGAATGACAATTCTCTTGAGTACTTGGAGCTTGAAACGACAGATACTTGCTGGTTGTTGCGACTTGCGACTCAGAGTCAGTCCAGAGAGATGGCTTTTGGTCAACGACGTGTGAGACAGTGAGACCAGGGCAGAGAAACCTGATCAAGCAACCTGAGTCCCTGCAACTGAGTCCGGGTGGCGTATGACATAGCATTTGTGCATTTGGCCATCACGAGAAAAACATATTCATCGTATTGCATTGTATGGGCCTTATATAGGTCGTAAATTATCGAAGGACTAAAATCATTATAAGGGGGTTTGGAACACCACATATAGTTACAAAGAAGTAAGCTTACCAGAATATGTCGAAACATTCTACTTGTTCTCAACACCTGTATCTATGTTTGTGGTTCGGATTATGCATCACATTTCTATGTTTCTAGAATATGTGATCTAGTTACAGAGAAGTGAGGCAAATATAAAATGTAGAAACATTTCGGGACTTTCAATAGGAATACGCCTTTTCAATAGTTCCATCGTTCAAATGTGGTTTTAACAGCGCTGCCAATTCAAGAGTAATGGAACGGAACAAAAGGATGGACAAGAGATAAAATATATTCCAACCGGAGCCGGTACACGGTACATACACTATATTATAAAGGGAAACTGATATACAGGACGGACCATATGTAGCACCGGCTGAAGGTCAAGTGGTCACAGGAATGCACACTGGGAGGAATTGTTTCGGTCCCGGTAGGGCTTCAGCCCCGGTGCAGATTGAGAGACCTTTGAAGAAGAGCTCTTTGTCCAATCAGCAGCGAAGACCAAGATGCCCGAGGTCTTGCAGCCGTTCAGCTGGAGGATGAGTTGCTTCATCACAGGAGGCCGGCCGGCTCGGATAACATGTCACCGAATCAAACAGACCCAAGTCATGGCATTGTACCTCGCCCCAAAGACCCCCAGGTAAGTGATTTCCGGCAAGCTTGAAATGTATGATCTTCCGATCTTGCGAGATGCGGGAGGGAATCGATTAGCTGAGTTTGCAATGCGAGAGCTGTCCTGAATGAGGGCCGATTTGGGACAAGTGCTTAAAGATGGATGCAACCGAGCTGGAAGAAAGTGGGGGGAGAGAAACAAAGGATGAACAATTTAATCCACGAAGAAGTCAGAACGAGCCCCTTAAGTGAGACATGAATGGTACCGAGCAACTATAGTCACTGTGAATATTCTCCCTAAAAGGGAGAATGTTCACAGCATGATGATTCGCACGACGGAGCGTGCGGCACTTGCACCACGATTGCAGCTGGAAATGACAGGTATGTCCCACCGTAAAGCGTCATTCAACATGAGTCTGACTGTCCTAGCGGAGGCTTCAAATTTCAAGACCGTTGAAACTTGACAGAATGTAACGGCGAGACTCACATGCACTGATCGCAAATTTTTCGACCTCGAAGTTGCGCCATCGCCTTGGCAAGACCGGCACCGAGCAATGGAGGTCGGAGACAGTGGCTGCGTTTAGGTTTGGTTTAGGGTGGTCTCTGCGACACTTAGGAAGATTATAGTGTATCGCAAAGTCAGTGAACGAGTCCTCATCGCGCACTCTTGCGAAACCCGATGCGGCTGAGGATGCTGAGGATTTCGACTCGGAAGACTGGGGCCAGAAGAAGATAACCGGGATCCCGGATGATCTTGGGTACAATGCTATTAGTCAATTACCCCAATTCACATCATGTACAATTTGTGCTCGCTATCTTGTGTGTAATTTGGAACTGCTCTTAAAATCGCCACGGCTTCTCCATAGCCATACAAACTAGTCAAAATCTTGCATGTGATTTGGAAGTGCTATCACATTGCCACCGCTTTTCCATGGCCATACAAACAGGTCAAATATATTACGCGTACTCTGTAAACCTCAGTAAATATGGTCAGTCAATCGAGGTCGCGTATTTGCCAGATAACAGTCAGCCAAAAGTCTAAATTTATCCATTTTGACTTTTACCTGACCTTTGTCGGTTTGGTGACCTTTTTTCGACTTTGAAAGTCAGATCATAGTCATACCACAGTCAACCGAACGTCTCGGCGTAGTCAATTGAATATATTGCAGTATACTCAAAACACACTTATAAAAAGTCACACAAAAGTCGTTCTGAAGGCAATAGAGGCTTGTTTGACTAGATTTTATCACTTGATAGTAGAATTCAAGAATAATATATATAACGGATAAGTATTCTAGTAATCCAACTACCATCCTTACAAGAATGCTGAGATTCGTGTGTTGGTTCACCGACCTTGGGGAACACTGAATCAAGTATGTAAGCGGAAGCTCAGGGCAATGGATACATTGACTTACATACTCTTGACGTTGTCACGCTGTGAAATGGTTTCACACCCAAAATCGGACAAAGAACATGATCTGCATTTTACCGCATTTAAACCCTCCGCTATTTTAACTCGGAATTTGCATGTACAATTGTGAGAAATGAATTGTTTGCTAAGAAATTTTGGCATACTGGAAAGATCCATGATACTGTTAAGATCATGTACAAAGAAAATTTAAGGGCACACGGTACAAACTCAGGTGTATATGATGGAATTCAGTAAATCACAACAAAATCTCAAGGCCTGGACTCGGATTCTTCACCAAAGACCACAAAGGCAGCCAAGATTATTGACCTCGTAGAATCCCCCTATCTTTCTTGACACCACCCCCAGACAAGCCAGAAATATGGTTCCAACACTTAACAAGGGACAACATCCAACAACCGGAACTGACAAGCATTCTCCGCCGTAGACTAACCTTGACAACACCTATCACCGCCGATAACAAAAGGAAGCATATCCAAATATGAAACACCGGCATGGTGCCCCAAGCTAACCATAATTGGAAATAGTTGCCCAAGCCCCCAGCCGATGGGATGATTAGGACCCTGAAATGCTCCACGCTGTCAAATAAAAGACTCTTTAATTAGTCATCTGAAATTCACATCTCTAATAATCAACGCCTCGCTAGCAGAACACCCAAGAAAGAACAATAAATTCCCTGCTAAAATACAAGAGGACGACAAGATGACAGAACGACAGCAACAAATACGACAAGACAAAGACAATGAGTATTGAAGGTGTCCATTCCCAGAATCATTCTAACGACACAATTCCGCCTTCGTGAACAAGCCAGTCCCGTCCCACCAAGTCCTCAATACTATCTGTATAGTGCATTGATGAACCCGACTCTGATGACTCCGACCAGCCCACTTCCGACCTATAACCCACCGAGTCATCATCCTCAGAATCAGAATCAATGCAGCGGCCTGCAGCTGAATTTAGGAAATCATCATCCCCTGGGAGTCCCTGAACAGTGATGTTGTAAACAGACACTTCCTCCACCTCTTCAAAGACGACCACCTGAATGGGGAAACAGGATATATCCTTGAGCAGGGAGCGGCACCAATGGCGCATGGGATGCGTCCAGGATAATCGAGTGATAGGAAGATTGAGAGAATGTGGAACAGCAAGACACGGAGGTTGGGCGCCTGATTCAATGTCCTGGAAGATGACAAAAGAGGTTTGAAAGAGGGTGTAGTCACGTTCATGGGAAAGCAGATTGCCCAGCTGCACGCAAATGCCGACTGGTGAAAGGAGGAGAATGCAAGAAGACTGAACGTCTCCACTGCATACAACAAACAACGAAGTATCCACCCATCGAGGCCATCCAGGGTTGACGCGGAATGCCCCGCCAAGAGTAACCCGGCCAGCGGATTGTGGAGGGACAAGAGAAGGGCGATCAAGGAGAGTGGGACAAAGACTGTAACAGTCAGAAGATTGAAGGTCCTCAGGGTCAAACCCAGAGCTTGGCAACGGCGACCTAACAAGAGCCCACTATAATCAGAAGAGCCCACTCATGATACAGAAATTCACAACGCACGAGCACAGCAAGTCGGGAGTGTCTTGTTCCATCAAATATTCCCGGCCCGATCCATCATCACCCTCTACGACGTTGCTAAATCAGGACTATCAGCACCAAACTCGCGGGTTACACAAATACTTGATACTCACAATCTTTGATGGATCGATGAAGCTGAGCGGAATGACAGGATGTGCTGGCAGATGAAAGAAAGCATTAAGAAAGACGTAAACAACAACTGCACTTACACCCGAAGCATTTCTACACTAAATCATCGGCAAGGCCCGATACTAGCTTCCATTATGCTTCTCACGCCACCAGACGTTCAAATTCTACCGAAGAGTTTCACTGCCACTTGACCACTATCCAGCTCATTTCTTCCAAGAACATCAAGGTTACCGGACATTTTAGCAAGATGCCATTACCCTACAGTTCCCTTTGCTAAAAGTCCACATCCAGACTACTTGGGATGAATTTAAGCCACAGAGAAGCAAGAAGGTTAAAGGTTAAAAATCTGAGACTTCTACTCAATATTGAAGTACCAATTTACCTCCATATGAATATGTGATTACCTGGAGGTCATCGGTTCAATCCTGGCTCAACAACTACATTTTTAGGACATTTAAGAATAACAGTTGACAGGTGTCACCACCCACATGGCAAATTTATGAAAAATACCAAAAGTCACAATGTCAAACCCTGCACATGACCTACAGAAAAATATGCCACACAAGTCACATGAATTAGGATCAGTAAGCATGACAAACAGGGTATTGAGGATCAATCAGCATAAAAAACTAAGGTACTTTGATCAGTCAGCACATTAGTAGGGTGTTTTGGAAAAGTCAGCATCAGTCATGGAATATTCTAGGAACTCCACCATCAGTCAGCAGTAAATCTGGGGCCCATTTTATTAAAATTGGATCAGTCAGCCAAAGATATTTGGGGTGTTTAGGATCGGTCAGCACAACATTTGGGGACCTTTCGCTCAGTCAGCCTCAGTCAGCATAATATTTGGGATCATTGTCTCAGTCAGCAAGTAACAAAAAATGGGGTATGTAATGTTTGTAATACAGATAGATATTAGTGATTGGGTTAGTAACCAATCAGAGACCCTGGGAAATAGTCCCAAAAAGGACATCAGAATTAGTATATAAGGACTAGCTAGATTTTGCTTTCAGCATGTTGATATTGAGTTTTTAGTTTCCCCCTCACTTACAACCCACTGTAGGTACCCCTAAGTACCTAACTCTTTACACAAGCTACTATACAAGGGTCAATAATTTATTTTGACTACTTGTCTTGCAATAGAACGATACATTAAGCAAACCACAACTGTGTGATCAGTTGTATCTTTTGATAAGTGACTAAAAGTCGCTATTCGACAATACCTCATTGCGTCAGAGAACGTTAGGATCCGTGCCAGCACAGCATTCTGAGCAGCTTGAGTCTAAGAAACAGACTAAGTGTGTGTCAAATCAAGCCTGACAGGAGCGTTAAAGAACCCAAGCGGATTGTGATTAGGACATTAGAACCTTTGCAAAAACATACAGATTTCAATATTTGTGTTTCGCAACAATTCCGACCATCAGAGTTATAGTCACAGACAGACTTGGCTTTGTATATATAACAGTTACCATCAGCATCCGACTCTTTCCATTTAAAGTAGCCGTTGGCATTACTTGCAGCTACTAATCCTACAAGCCCTATAACCTTCTTCGAAATCGACGTTTAGGTCACTAAATAATCGACTTTTCCGGAAGAACTCAAACTAGGGACAGCCTGTCGATATTTGTTTGGACCGGCAACTCTAGGGATAAGTATAGAACACTTTTCCATCATCACAACGTCTTCAGAGTGTATTTGAAGGCTGGGCAAAGCACGAGGACTCAGTGCCAACATTCATGTCAAACTCTGTACCCTGATCAGTTTGTGACAAAAATGAGGTGAACAGCAGTACTCACAGTCTACGCACAATCTAGCAGTCAACTTCGTTGATGGTGGCCGAGAAGCTGTACTTCGCAAGACGCACCTGATCCATCGCTCGAATGCTTTGCTTATGTACCTGGTGATCAAGTTAGTTACATACCACTAAATAGCCCTGGCTAGTCATGTGGCTGGCAAGTATGGAGGCCGCGGAGGAGCAGGTGGTGGAGAGGTGAGGGCATTGAAGTTAGCCATCGCGATACACAAAAGGCTGAGTTGTTGGGACGTGGTATCATTGTGAAAACGAAAGGTCGAAGTAAGTGCATTGGCAGAATGCAAAGCACCTGGAGTTTCCCACGCTTGGTGTCTCGCGGAAAATGACAAGTCCAAATTGTCTGTGCATCTGGTAGCATCTTGTTTGCAAGCGTCGCATTTACACTCCAAATTGTCTTGCAATTGGTATTGAGTGATGGGGTCATGCATCCACATCTACTGGATAAAAGTAGAAATCTGGTCAAATAACCTACTCAAGTGCATGTGCATGTAGGATTCACTGTCTCGCTAAATGTTGCTGAGGACTTGCCAAGGACTTGTGCATCTGAGATCGAGGATAGCATCAACAATCTATGGTTGACTTTTATCTGACTTTTATTTGACTTTTATTTGACTCCAGTTTGGCTAAATGACTGCCAACATATACACACCGACTACAGCGGTTTGCATATTTACGTGGACACCCGATTTTTTGAAAACGCGGCAAAACGTCCGTGTGGCGTGGAATTTGTGACCAGATGTCACATTATGTACTAGCTTATCTTATCATCTTACCTTCATTGTACTCCAAGATGGTTCGTGCCATAGCTGAACAGATTAAAGAAAACATTATTCTAGACTAATTTGAAGGGCATATGACTGTGCGGGAGGTTGCCACCAAGCAGCGCGTATCCAAGAGCTTGGTGTCAAAGGTTTTGCAGCTGTACGGGAAGTACGGGACTGTGAATAATCCATTCAGCTCCGGACGCGGGCGGAAGACAGTCCTTGATGAAGGGGATATGAATCAATCCTCGAGGCCAACCCTGGCCTATATCTCGATGAAATACAGGCGAAATTGGAGTCTGTGTGCGAGGTGGTGAAAGGAGAGGGGATTAGGAGGCGGATCGCGCTGGGCCATAGATTGGCGCGCGTTGTCACTAGTCACAGATTCCACGCCACACGGACGTTTTGCCGCGTTTTCAAAAAATCGGGTGTCCACGTAAATATGCAAACCGCTGTAACGAATGATCCGAGTCGTTTTCAAGACTTCGAGATGACGTTAGGTTGACATTGTACTGACTTTAGCAGACATTCACATGACTTGATTGAATTTGCGTTTTTACTGAGTGTAAACTCAAGCCAAACCTTTTAGCCCTTGACAGACCTTTCAAAACTTTCGCTTGGATTCAGAAAGTGCAGCATCATCCGGGCCCGTTTGTAATGCCATTATAAGGCTCTACATTACCTCAAAATTTAGCCACATCGCTCGGAAACATCGGAAACAGTAGCTGGGCATGGAACGCGCCGTGCTTTTCCCTGATGCTGACCCTTTCGATCGTATTAGCGCATTATTCAGCCTGCGGCTCATAAATTCGGGACGTGTCACTATTGCGCCTTCTATCGCACACTTTCTAGACTCCTCAGCCCGTCCCAGCACACCCTTGATGCCTCCCCTTATGGATGCCGGACAAATGACACAGGAGATGACGTGCCCTATATTTTCACCCATTCAGCCTTTGCGCTACACGTGTCTTGGTGGATGCTTCTGTAGGCTCGCGTAGACGCTGGCCAAGCATTGAATAGGAACGAAGCCCTACCTGTTATCTATATCTACCAAGGCCTCCCATGACATCCTCTCATCACTCACCTTCGCTTCAAACCATCGTTAGCACGGTTCTCTCAGCATTGGACGAAGAGTCAAGACTTTAAGCAGGATTCGATGCCAGTAGATCCCAACGTCATCGTTGACGAGTCGGTGGAGGGAAGCCCCAGCCACGTGCAAATATACGCACCTTTCGAAGATTGGGCGCTGTTCGAGGCGCGGAAGCAGCAGCGCGAAGAATCGCAGGCGACGAGTGCAGGGAAGGCGATCGAAGAACTCCGTTTCCGAGGTTGCATGCCCAGTACACGAGCGCTTCTTTCTTCCTGCCCAGAACATTTTCTTCTCGGTGCAGTGCCCTCGCTAACATATTGTCCTAACTTATTTAACTTTTAAATTTCAACCAGGTTTCGAACACGCTCTACAGTGTACCTCGTGCGCCCTTCGAATGGCATTCATCGGCATTCACGGGCAAAGGTCTCAGCAGAGACGACCCCTTCATTCTGGACGACATCAAAGCTGCCCACTTTGACAATTTCTTATCGATCCTGTACCCCTAGTAATTGAGTAAGCCTACCTTGGAGTTCATCCGCATAAGAGAACCGCTTCTGATCAACCTGGTATCCACTTGCCATTAACCACCTCTTACCCATCGCCACCGATGTCGAGAAGATCATTCTCGGCCGCCATGGCGCAATTAACGAATGGCTGGGCGATGCCCATCTCGCTGTGTGCATGCGCGACCAGAGCCTCTCCAGAGAGGAGGGAAGGCTAATGCAAGTAGACGACATCATCGAGATCAACGCGATCCGTTAGCGGTCCGGGTTTGGTGGCCAGCTGAAGATCGAGAGTCCAAAACAATGCCTTCCGCCTATGCAGATGGGGGGATCTCCGGCCCAATGACGAATGGAACGGATACCGGCATGCCCACCCAGGAGCCGGCGATATTTGCAGATGAGTTGAGCTTGGAAACCAGTGTCAAAGCAGCGGCAGAGCTCAGGAGGGCTCAGATGGCGAAGGAAAGAGACCTCACTGACTGTGCGTTGCCTAAATATTATGACAGTAACGTATACAAGAAACGGTTTTCACAGCCCGATGGGAACGTGGTTTGGCAGGTGGTAGACAGCATGAAGAGGGAGAACTACAAACAGGACTTGGTCGATTTTATAGGGAGTTATATTGCTGAGAAATCCTAGTCGACGCCGCCTAGTGTACCCCCTTTTCTGCTCAATACCATCAGTCTCAACGATGTTGCTCCCAGTGGGCCACCGAATTTCACGATGAGCGCTGGTGGCTGCCAGTACCAAATACGCGCAAACAAGTTTCGATATCTGTCAATTTTCCAAAGCTTCAAGCTTCAACCCTCTGTGCAAATGGCCATCAACGTACTTGCTCTTTCTACCTCTCAGCTTGAAGTGCCTCAGCTTTAAAATCACTTCACTCTGCCGGGTTATCATTGGGGGCTTTTGAGGAATCCCTTTCCCACAATTTCTCTCGATTTTTTTCCTTAAGCCCTCCTCCGTATAAGCTATTATGCGCCGGGGTTGGTGACAGATCCTCAACGTTCCATTATATGCTAGTTATTTTTCGCCCCAGACTTCCATGTCCACCATACTCGGTCTTTACGCACATACACAACACGTGTTGTGATATATGCTTCTGGGGACCCACATAGACGCTGGCCAGGCTTCAAATAAGGACGACGCTATTATCCATCTCTACCAAGTACTCCCATGGCTTTCCTCAATCGTTCTCCATCGATTGAATCTATCGCTAGCTCGGCTTTGTCAACCTCCGACGAAGACTTCAAGCTCGATCCAATGCCCGTAGACCCCACGTGTACTATCAGCCCTGTTCAGCGTCCGACCACGTCCGAGCGTTGTTATGAAGGAGTGGTGATTGAGACGGAAGGACCAGCCTATTCTGAACATGCTCGCTTCTTTCTGCCTGCAGAGAACATTTTCTTCGTGGTGTGTATCTCTTGACCTCACCTGAGACGTGTACCCATGCCTCCCTGGATCTGAACTAGGTCGGAAACACGCTGTACAGCGTCCCCCGATCCCCGTTCGAAAAGCATTCGTCTGCATTCGCAGGGAAAGGTCGGACCAGAGACAATCCCATGGTTCTGGAAGACGTCGCAGCTGCTCACTTTGACAATTTGCTATCTCTTTTGTATCCATCGTAAGCCTGTTTCAGATTTATCCACATAAGAAAGGCATATCTGATCCAACCGTGTGCCCCGCAGTGAATACGGAGTGTACACCACCACCAGTGTTGAAGAGTGGACTTCAATACTTCACCTCGCCGTTAGATGGGGCTTCGAATCTATCAAGAACCTTTCCATCCAGCGTCTCTCGCCCATCGCAAGTGACGTCGACAAGATCGTCCTGGGCCGCCAGTACGCAATCGACGAATGGCTTGGAGACGCTTATCTCGCCATTTGCTCGCGCGATCAATGCCTGAGCAGGGAGGAGGGCATGCGGATGGAGAAGAAAGACATCATCGAGATCAGCGCAATTCGCCACCAGTTCGGGCTGGGCGCACTGTCCAAGGTCGCGCTGCCCCTCTCGATCGGCGAGGTGCGCGTGCGCTTTGGCCTCGCGGCTTCTGGCGGTGCGGTATCCGACGCCGGCTCCGACTGTGGAGTGCAGGGCGACCCGACCGTGGCTCATATGTCGGGCCTCACGCAATCGGCAGCTGGAATTGATACTGTCATTCCACCCGAGCCCGAGAAGCCATTAGAAAGGGCAGATTTGCTCAAGAAAGCCCGAGAAGCTGCGGCGCTCAAGCTGGCTACGTGGGCGAAGGATAGAGAGATGACTGAACGTGCACTGCGCGCGTTTGCTGACTCGTCTCAAAATCCCCTCTATGCCGAAGCGGACAAAACTGAAAAGCACTGGTTGGATCATATGGTAGCAAATGTTCACCAACAGTTGGCGCAGACGAAGAAGAATTTAGAGAATGAGGCAGTGCAGCAGGCATGTGCGATAGTTACGGAAGACCGCCAGCAGAAGATAGATAATTTCATAGCCAGTTACAAAGCTGCGAATTCTGAGTTACACTAAGTTAGTCTACATATGTAAAGGTTTGTCTACCGGTATTATACTCGTTGATCTTTCGTATCATGCCCATTCCAGTAGTTTGTTGGAATTGCCGCTGAATTGACTAGTACTTGGTAGCAGAAACGCCCAGATAGAAGCAAATCCAGAGCTAACTTGCGTGGCTGTGATCAACAAGTCCGGTGCCTGTGTTGATTCTCCTTCCTTTTCCTTCGCCTCCTTTTCAATTTGTTTTCACCTGCCCTGTGGTATCAACACATTCTCGATGATGCCGCCTCTGCGGGATATGTCCCTAACGCGTGATCAGACTTCTGGACCAGGATAACGCCTCATCCAGCCTCTGCCCTCCACGTGTCTCGCTTCTGCAAGTCCGCATAGACGCTGGCCAAGCTTCAAATAGGAATGAAACTGCACATGTTATCTATTGAACTCCCATGTTTTCTTCTTCTCGCTCGCCTTCGCTCGTATCCATGACTAGCTCGACCTTGTCGGCCTCTGATGAAGACTTCAAGTTGGATCCAGTGCCAAAAGATCTCATCGTCCCTACTGAGCGCATGATCCCATCTGGGCACGTGGACGGCAGTCACAGCTGCTTGCAAACAGACAAAGCTTTGGAAGAATGGGCAGAGTTTAAGGCGTGGAAGAAGCAGCATGGAGATCTACAGGCAACGAGCACGGAGCGACCATCGGACCCCTGCTCTGATCATGAGCGATTCTTCCTCCCTGCCCAGAACATTTTCTTCTTGGTACGCAGTACCCTTCCTCGCATATCATCGTCACTGACCCCCCTGTTGAACATCCGCCAGGTCTCAAGCACGTTCTACAGCGTGCCTCGTGCGCCCTTCGAATGGCATTCCTCGGCATTCACGAGGAAAGGTCTCAGTAAAGAAGACCCTTTCATTCTGGACGACATCAAAGCTGCTCACTTTGACAATTTCTTGTCGATTCTGTACCCCTAGTGAGCCTACCTTCGATTTCATCTACGTGAGAACCGCTTCTGACCACCCTGATGTCCCAGTGCATATGGCGTGTATACCGCCAGCACCGTCGAGGAGTGGACTGCCATCCTTCATCTCGCCAACGAATGGCGCTTCGAGTCTATCAGAACCCTTGCCATTAAGCACCTTGCGCCCATCGCCACCGACATCGACAAGATCATTCTTGGACGCCAGTACGCGATCGACGAGTGGCTTGCCGACGCTTATCTCGCAGTATGTTTACGAGAGGAAAGCCTGAGCAAGGAGGAGGGCACACGAATGGAGAAGGAAGACATCATCGAGATCAACGCGATCCGTCAGCAGTTCGTGTTTGGCGTGCCGCTCAAGGCCGCGCACCCGCTGTTGATGGCAGACGTCTGCACGCGCTTTGGTCTCGTGGATTCTGATCTGCCGCATACCAGTCCTACATGCACGACTCCTGATGCTTCTCTCGCGTCAGGTTTAACCGTTACTACGCCTTTGGTATCGTCGGATTCCACGGCAATACATTCAGCCCATCTCGGTAAAGGGCACGACAGGTCGACTTTGGATACTCAACTTTCATTGCCATATGGAAGCGATTCCGGCACTCTACTCATGCCCGCGGTGCCACAAGAAGAGGCAGGTTCTGCAGAGCAAGCTCGAGAAGCAGCGGCGCTCGAGAGGGCTGAGAGGGAGAAGGATAGAAAGATAACTGAACGTGCATTAAGCGCATTGGTTGACCCAGCTCAAAACCCACTCTACGCCGAATCAGACAGACCTGAACAGTACCGGTTGGAGCTTGCGGCGGGCGTGTTGAAGGATGAGTTGAAGATGTTGCGGAGGGAGGATAGCAAGCAGAAGATGTATGATTTCATAGCTAGCTACAAAGCTGCAAATTCTGAGTTACATGACGATTAGCCTGCACATTCCTATCATATCCGTCTATCTTGATCCGCATTGCATGTAGCACCATTCGAGTACGCCATTACTTCCCGATAATAATGCGACCTTGCGGTTCCAAGAACCAACACACTAAATATATGCACGATGTACGAGTAATCGGTAACCCATGGAGGCATATATATGGCATATGTCTATGAGAGACTACCAAATACACGCAAACAAGCTTCCTTGATTGTCAAAGCTTGCTTTCCCCGGCTTTACGGATACTACCCTCGGATTTTAGGATCAACGCTTCAAATCGCCAGTAATATGCTTCATTACCTTAGATCGGCTTACAACTTCCTTCGCTCTGTCAGGTCATCAAAGTTGGGGGCATTCGAGCAACTCTCCGGCCAAGTTCTCCTGGTCGCCTTCTCTTCGCCAAGTGGTTTATGCCGTGGGGATATGAACACCTACTCGATGTTTCTTATATGCTAGTTATGTCTCAGAAGCGACACCAGGCTTCCATTTACACCTCACTCGGTCTTTGCGCCCATCTGTACAACACGTGTCTTCCTGCATGATTCTGTTGACCTGCATAGACGCCGGTCACAGCTGATAAAAGAACGAAGCTGTTGTTTATCTCTAGCAAGGATTCCCATGTCGTCTTGTCGTCTTTCCCCTTCGCTGGAATCGATCTCCAGCTCGGTTCTGTCGCCAACTGACGAAGACTTCAATTTGGACTCAATGCCATTGGATCCTGTTGTTCGTACTGAACGCCCGACCATGTCCCAGCCCGTGGACGACGATTCCGACCGTGTCCAGATGAACATGGCCCGAGAAGACTGGGTGAAGTTCCAAGCTTGGGAACAACAGCGTAATGTATTGCAAGCAACGAGCAGTGCACCGAAAGCGATCGAAAAGCATTTGCGCTTCTTTCTCCCTACTGAAAACATTTTCTTCTTGGTACGTATCTACCTCAGATCTCATCCAATAGCTTTCATCACACCTCATTTGGTCTCGCTTAGGTCGAAAACATGCTCTACAGCGTGCCTCGCGCTCCGTTCGAAAGGCAGTCGTCGGCATTCACGGGAAAAAGCCTCACCGAAGACGACCCCTTGATCCTGGTAGACGTCAAGGTCGCTGACTTTGACCATTTCTTATCTATCTTGTACCCTTCGTAAGTTCACTTCCGAATCCATACTTAATCAGGCTGATGGTGGGCCTAGTGATCTTGGAATATCTGCCATCACCGTGAATGAATGGACTGCGGTTCTTAATCTCGCTGTTAGATGGGGCTTCGAGTTTATTAGAACCCTTTCGATCAAACATATCGCCCCCATCGCTACCGACATCGACAAGATCGTCCTTGGTCGACAATACGAAATCGACTCATGGCTCCACGACGCCTTTCTGGATGTGTGCATTCGCGAGCAGAGTTTGACCACAGAGGAGGGCAGACGGATGAAGGTCGAAGACATCATCGGGATCAACGCAATTCGTCAGCAGTTCGGGTTTGGTGCGCAACTCAAGGTCACACATTCGGTCTTGGTAGTAGAAATCAGCACGCGCTTTGGCCTTGCGGCTCCCGGCGCTACCATCGGTTCACCTTTGCCTCTGGCATCAGAGAAATCCAAATCAACGTCTTCCGCCCACGTAGATGGAAGGCTCGCTGCCCCGGTGAGGGATGGGACGATTACAGCTGTGCCCACCCAAGCGCCCGCGATGTTCGCAGATGAGTTAGGCTCTGAAGCGAGTGCCAAAGCAGCGGCAGAGCTCAGGAGGGCTCAGATGGCGAAGGAAAGAGAGCTCACTGACTGTGCGCTGTATGAGTATTATTCAAGTGCTGTATACAGCAAGCGGTTCTCAAAGTTTGACAACGGCTTGGTTTTGGAGGCGGTAAGGAACATGAGGAGGGAGAACTACAAACAGGACTTGGTCGATTTTATAGGCGGTTACATTGCTGAGGAATCCCTGTCGACGGTGCCCTAATGTACCCCCTTTCCCCCTCAGATTTTACCCTATCATCTTATATGCAATATTACTATCAGTCTGAGCACCGCTACTTCCTGTGGGCCGCAGAATTGCTCGGTGGCTGCTACCAAACATACGCAAACATGTTTCGATATCTGTCATTGGCAGTTTTCCTGGTTCCTTCAAGTTCCAAAGCTTCAAGCCTCTGCATGAATGGTCATCAACATACCGGCTCACGGTACCTCTCATTTCCCGGCAAACCCATTCACTCCGTTGGGTCATAAATGGGGGCTTTTGAGGAACCCCCTTTCCACGAACCCCCTTTCCCACAAATGCTCTCGATTGCGTCCCCGAGCTCTCTTCAGCATAAGCTATGATGCTCCGAGGTCAATGACAGATCTTCAATGTTTCGTTCCATGCTGGTCACTTTTCACACAAGACTTCCATGTCCGCCATACTCGGTCTTTGCACACACATGCACAACACGTGTTGTGCTATATGCTTCTGGGGACCCACATAGACGCTGGCAAGGCTTCAATTAAGAACGACGCCATTGTCCATCTCTACCAAGAACTCCCATGTCTGCTCTTAATCGCTCTACATCGCTTGAATCCATCGCTAGCTTGATGTCTTCGCCGCAGGTTGACAAAGCCGAGCTCGACCCAATGCCCATAGATCCCGCGTATACTATCAGTCTTGTGCAATCCCCGACCACATCCGAGCGTTGTTCCGGCGAAGGAGCGGCGTGTGAGGCGGAAAGACCAGCCTATGCTGAACATGCTCGCTTCTTTCTACCTACCGAGAACATTTTCTTCGTGGTGCGTAGCTCGCGACCTCACCCAAGACCTATACCCACGCCTTCCTGGATCTGACCCAGGTCGCAAACACGTTATACAGCGTCCCCCGATCCCCGTTCGAAAGGCATTCGTCCGCGTTCGCGGGGAAAGGTCTGACCAGAGACAATCCCATGGTTCTGGAAGACGTCGCAGCTGCTCACCTCGACAGTTTGCTGTCTCTTTTATATCCATCGTAAGCTTATTTCTGATTTATACACATAATAAAGGCATTTTCTGATCCAACCGCGTGCCCCGCAGTGAATACGGAGTATACACCGCCACCAGCGTTGAAGAGTGGACTTCAATCCTTCACCTCGCCATTAGATGGGGCTTCGAATCTATCAAAAACCTTTCCATCGAGCGTCTCTCGCCCATCGCAAGTGACATCGACAAGATCGTCCTTGGCCGCCAGTACGCAATCGATGAATGGCTTGGAGACGCCTATCTCGCCATTTGTTCACGCGAGGAATGCTTGAGCAAGGAGGAGGGAAGGCGGATGCAAGTAGACGACATCATCGAGATCAGTGCAATTCGCCATCAGTTCGGGCTGGGTGCACTGTCTAAGGTTGTGCTGCCCCTCTCGATCGGCGAGGTGCGCGTGCGCTTTGGTCTCTTGGATTCTGATCCAGCGGTGGCTTCGATGTTGAACCTCACGCCATCGGCAGCTGGAATTGATACCGCCATTCGACCCGAGCCCGAGAAGCCATCCGAAAAGGCAGATTTGCTCGAGCTCAAGAAAGCCCGGGAAGAAGCGGCGCTCGAACTGGCTGAGTGGGTGAAGGACAGAGAGATAACTGAACGCGCACTGCGCGCGTTTGCTGACTCATCTCAAAACCCCCTCTATGCCGAAGCAGACCAGAATGAAAAGAACGAATTTTTTTATACGGCATCAAGGTTAAAGGATCAGTTGGAGGGGGCGAAATGCGCTTTGCAGGCGAGGGCACGTGAGACGGATGAGGCAGACCGCAAGCAGAAGATAAACAATTTCATAGCTAGTTACAAAGCTGCGAATTCTGAGTTACACTAAGTTCGTCTACATACATGTCTATCAGTATTATTATGCTTATTGATCTTTCGCATTGAATACATGCCCATTCGAGCAAGTCATCGAAGTCGCCGATGAAGTGACTACTAGTACTTGGTAGAGAAGCTCCGCCCAGACAGAAGCAAATTTAGAGCGCACTTGCGTGACTGGGACCCTTCAACACTTTGACTTTCGACTGCTACAACTCCCTCTTTGGCACCCCCCTGGGCACAAACAACTCATCTCACCCCGGATCCCCTGTCGACCGGCCCCGCCCCGCGCCATTATCCCTCCCGCCGCGGCCCTTGGTGGCGTCGGAAATGAATTTCCAGAGTCCGCCCACTGATCCCGCCGCACCGCACCGGTCCGCAGCGCCCCCGGCCCGCCCACATGATCCCTGCTTTGCTATAAAGACAGTCTCTCTCCTCCTCATTCTCACAAAATCTCCTAAATAATGCCCAAGATCACCCATTTCGAGACACATGGTGCGTCTCCCCATAGATCATAGTCAAGAACGGTTTACTGACCCATGCGGGCTGGTGTAGACGTGCGGTTCCCTACATCGCTCACAGGCGATGGGACTGATGCGATGAACACCGACTGCGACTACTCCTCTGCATACGTGTCGCTGTACGCCGACGAGGGCCTCGTTGGACACGGGATGACCTTTACCATCGGTCGCGGGAACGAAATCGTACGTCATTCGCTACGTCCACGCCCCTGTCTTCTCGTTTCCCCTCCTTTCCATTGCATTCCCTCTTTCATGTGACGCGGACAACTAATTGTGACGCGTCCAGGTAATCGCCGCGATAAAACTCGTCGCCGCGCGCCTCGTCGGCAAAGACACTGCCGCGCTCTTCGCCGACATGGGCGCCGCCTGGAACCACCTCGTCGCGGACCCGCAGCTGCGTTGGATCGGCCCCGAGAAGGGCGTGATCCACATCGCCACCGGCGCCGTCGACAACGCCCTCTGGGACATGTTCGCGCGCTTCTCACAGAAGCCCCTGTGGAAACTCATCACGGACATGTCCCCCGCCGAGCTCGTGCGGTCCACCACCTTCCGCTACATCACCGACGCGATCACGCCCGAGGAGGCGCTCGCCCTGCTCGAGGAAAAGGCCGCAGGGAAGGCCGCGAGGGAGGCGGAGGTGAAGGCGCGTGGGTACCCCGCGTACGTCACCAGCGCCGGGTGGCTCGGCTACTCGGACGAGAAGATCGCGCGCCTCACAAAAGAAGCCATTGACCACGGTTTCAACCACTTCAAGATGAAGGTCGGCGCGGACCAGGCTGACGACCTGCGCCGCGGGCAGCTCATACGGAGCCTCATCGATGACCCCAAGCTCCTGCCAGAGGGCGTCAAAGTCGGAGAGGGTGCGCGGGACTTGAATGGGGAGGGACTGCGGGGGAAGAACGCTGGACCGACAGGAGCGGTGCTGATGATCGACTCGAATCAAGTGTGGGATGTGAAGCAGGCGATAGAATATGTGCAGGGGTTGGAGACGATAAAGCCTTGGTGAGCTTCTCCGCCCTCATACAGATTCCATTTCTTCGTCCCAGTACATTTCTTCGAACACCTGCTGACTTCACCCTTCCCCCCAGGTTCATCGAAGAGCCCACCGCACCAGACGACATCCTTGGCCACGCAGCCATCCGCAAAGCGCTCAAGCCCCACGGCATCGGCGTCGCCACCGGCGAGCACGCGCACAACCGCATGGTCTTCAAGCAGCTCCTCCAAGCCGAGGCCATCGACGTCTGCCAGATCGACTCCTGCCGCCTCGCCGGCGTCTCCGAGGTGCTCGCCGTCCTCCTCATGGCCGCCAAGTTCGGCGTCGTCGTCTGCCCGCACGCGGGCGGCGTCGGCCTGTGCGAGTACGTCATCCACCTCAGCCTCATCGACTACATCGCCGTCTCGGGGAGCATGGAGCGGAACGTGCTCGAGTATGTGGATCATCTGCACGAGCACTTTGTGCACCCGTGCAGCATCAACTCGAAGGGCCGGTACAATGTACCGCTTGACCCGAAGGAGGGGTATAGTATCGAGTTTAGGCAGGAGGCGATTGGCGAGTTTGAGTTCCCGAATGGAAGTTACTGGGTGGGACGGGCGGCGGAGAAGAAGTAGGAAGTAAATATCTTTGTGTATTTGTAATTATTTGTAAGGGACTAATGCTTGAAATCGCGCAGTTGGAACGATAATCACCAGGCTCCTAACACCAGCCGCTCGAGTAGAAAGTGGGAGGCTGCATATCGAGAGCCAGTGTACATATCATTATATTTCAGCCACAAAATAACAAATCCAAACAATTTCCTTTTATATCACAACCAACCACCTCCAACTTTCTACTGAGCGGCTGGCAAAAGATGTTTCGACAAGGCCCGAAGCGCCTCCGAGCCCTAGTCTAGGGTTAGGGAAATGACCTTTCTCAAAGGCCTCGGCGAGTTCGGAACACTAATATTATCCAGGGACTTTTACTGCCGAACTCCCATTTTGAGCCTCGCCATCTGCGACGCGTTGTCACGCCCTGTCGCGTCTCATTGTCGCGTCTTCGTATATGCCCAAGATCGTATGGACCGAGGATAACATCCGTGAACTAGTCAGCAAGCACTTTGGCAAGCGCGCTTGCTGGTTTCAGATTCGAGTCGCCCTCGCTCTTCACGCTGGAAATGATGTCGTCGGGAAGGCTCCAACTGGGATGGGCAAGACACTTTCTTTTTTTATAGCACTTCTAATGGCATTAGCGGAAAACCCAGAGTCAAATGCCCGCATCATTATAGTCACTCCCCTCAACCTGCTCGGAAAGCAGAATGTCGAGATGCTCGAAGCGGCGGATCTTAAAGCTATGGCTATCTCGGCGGAGAATGATGATGACAGCACATTTGAGGTACGTGGCTGCGCTCCTTCGAAGATGGAAACATCAATACTCATCATATGTATAGGGTATACTTGCTGACCGAGTGATTGTTGTCAATCCCGAGATCCTTATGGATTCAAATGGACGGTTCACGAAGTTGTGGAAGAAAGCCGAGTTCACGCGAAGCATCCTGCACTTTGTACTTGACGAAGCACACTTGTGACCAATACTGTGACATGTCGCATCTAATTAGCTTTACCCGAGATGCCGGCTGCTTGGATATGTAATAATACTTGATTAATCTCCGATGCCGAAGAATAAAAGAACGTTGTTTTCTAACCCTAGCTTAGGATCCGGGGGCTTCTACGGTGCTTCTAAAACATCTTTTGCCAGCCGCTCAGTAGAAAGTTCGAGGGTTTGGTTGTGATATAAAGGGAAATTATTTGGGTGTGTTATTTTGTGGCCACATTATGAAATTTACATTTGCCGTTCAGTAATCAGCCCTCAACTTTCTACTCGAGCGGCTGGTTTTAGGAGCCTGCCCGATGGCGATATTCTTGCCAAAGGCCAATAAGGTTCTAGGGTTAAAGCTTTCTCGGCGTTCTCCCTCTCCCGCTTCTCCCGCTTCTCCCTCTTTGCTGTCTTTTTTGCTTCTTGGTCTGCTTTCTCTTTCTCTGCGTTCTCTTTCTCTGCTTTCTCTGCTTTCTCTTTCTCTGCTTTCTCTTTTTTAAGCTTGTCCCCGAGCTCCTTCATACTTAGCCTGGGGCGGGGACTGCAAGGACTCCTCGGTGGTCCAGCACTCGACAGCGTCTCCGCGCTCTCTTTCGTCTCTCTCGCTGCCGTCTCTTTCTGGAGCTCCTTCATATCCATCCTAGATCCCGAAGAACTCATCATTGCGGGAGGTGGGCAAAAACTCTTCACTGCGGGAGCTGGCGCGACACTCGAAGCCTCCGCGCTCTGATTGCTCCTTTCCGCAACTTTGACCGCTCTCGACAGACACGGTACACCGGAGGGCACGGACAAAGGGACGCGTAAGGGTGCAGTGGGAACAAGGGCTATGCCTCGGGATGGTGTCGTGGCATCTCCGCCAACCAGCGTCAATGTAGATGATCCCGCTTCGGAACCCAATTCATTGGAGGAGAGGACCAAATTCCTCCCCCCAAGCTCTGCGGACTCAGGTGCCAGAGTGGCAGTTGCGTCGACGGAAGATGGTTCGGTGGCGACAGGCACTACGGTCACATTTTCCGTGACACATGGTGGCGGGGCTTCGGTTGCAGTGATGAGATGAAAACGAACGCAGATTGCTGTTTCCGAGAGCGGCGTTTTCGATAGCGGCTTGGTACCCGAAGGACGTGATTCCTCGCGGACGGTGAAGATCCTGACAACATCTTGGACACCCAATCGCGCGCCCTCCTCCTCAGTCAACGGTGCGACACGCTTGCACACCGCGGTGTAGGCACCGACGAGCCATCCCCCAATCGCATAGCGTTTGCCCAGAACAATCTTGTCGATGTCTGATGCGATGGGCACAAGGTGCTTGATGGCGAGCGCCCGGATAGACTGAAAGCCCCACAGATCCGCCAGGTGCAAGATGTTGCTCCACTCATCAACAGTGGTCGCTGTGTATAAGCCGTATTCGCTGCCAGTGGCGTAATTAAAAAAGGCATTTTGTATTGGAAATGAAGGGGCTTACGGAGGGTACAGAATAGAGAGGAAATGGTCGAAGTGAGCGGTGCTGATACTTTGGACGATGACGGGGTCGGACTCGCCGAGGCCTTTCTCGACGAAGGCGGAGGAATGGCCATCAAAAGGCGCGCGAGGCACGCTGTAGAGGATGTTTTCAACCTGATTGTGAGGGTTTGAGTTAGCAAGCGAATATGGTGTCGTAGCGCTAATGGGACGCACGAGAAAATGGATGTTTTTGAGGGGAAGATAAAAGCGCTCGTGCTTCTCATAGGACGGGGCGACCGGAGTCAGAGTTAAAGGTACAGGTGTGTCGTCCGCTTTTGATAGACTCGGCGGGGTCGTGACGGGCAGCTCCCCGCGCTGTTGCTTCCATGTATTGAACATCCCATCCATGCACTCAACAAATGGCACCTCGCCCTGACCATCTCTTGTGGAGACGGGGCTGTTATTGATAGAGGGTGGCATAGTGAGGAGATCCATGGCCTTGATGTCTTCGTCGAAAGATGATAGTGTTGAGCTGTCGATAGACTCGAGGGAGAGCGAGCGCGGGGGAGACCAGTCAGGACGAGAGGAGAGGGACATGTAGGTTCAGATAGGCTCTGATAAGAAGGGCGTTCCTAGGATCCTCGGTTATAAGGTCTGGCTAGCCTGAGCGTCTATGGCCCCACGAAATCACCACGAAGCATACAGCAAGCCACGTGTAAGATCCGCGTCGCTTATTTGGCATAGGAATGCAATCAGGAATGCCGGTAGCGTTTTACGGAGCTCGAGTATGAGGAAGGCGGAAAGTAGGCTTTGCTAAGTTTGCTTGTCAAATACGGCTGTCAGCAGTCGTGGAACTGCAGCCATTTTGAGGACGCTGGAGCACGGGAGAATAGGAGAAGTTTTGATGCCTTTGAGTTAAGACGTTTGCCGAGTTCCCCATTGCCTCAAGGGTCCGGAGGAGAGGCAAGAATTTGACATGCCAAAGAATTGAAACGTTAATCAGCTAATCGGCTGACTCCTTCTGGCACTGCTGCTTCTCAACTTCCACTCTGCCTGTCTATATCGTCTTCGTTACGACATATTCTTGACCGTTCGCAACCGGCCAGCCATAATACAAATGTCTCCCAATGGTGCCAGACCGGCAAGAGTAAAATATGTTGTGGGTTGCGCTTGGGCCCGTGGGTTGGATTGACTGTACGTCCTTGTTATGTGATTCAAATTTCACGAGATCATTTGACCCAGCCAGATAAGATTGACGAGAAACATAGAATCATTGTAATTGGAAAATTCAACTGGAGCTAGAGTGGATGCCTTCCCGCAGGGTTTGAAGACGGTTTCAAATGCAGATTCGTCTTCAAACTCAACAAGCCGAGATGCCGCTTGCCAGGCACGCTAGATTCAAGCTCCGCAACGTTAAACACACCTCTTCTAGATTTTAATCTGGAAGGGGGGATCGACCCCCCCTTCCAGATTAAACACCTCTTCAAAGTTTCCTCTGATCATTCGGAGCCTCTTGTTGTCCCTTTTCGGCACTCAACACTCTTACATTCCCACGGAACACTGTCAACTGTCCCTCTTTCTCCTGCCTGCGCCTTGCTCTCCACCACTCAGCACTTCATCAATCAACTTAATTCCCCCTTTCTCAATATATATCATGTATATGGCTTCAAATAATCAATATATAACTTACAAAAATACATATTTCACACTTCTGACCCTCATCCTCATCCTCATCATCTATACTATTCTCTATGTAATATTTCAACAATATATCCAGGCCTATAGCTATAGTTTGAGATTGAGAGCGTCTGGAGAGTGTGCACCAGAGGACTTGAAGGCTTTGAAGGTAGCCAGTACTGCCAGGGGCGAGACCAAACGCGGTAACAGTGACCGGCAAGAGTTAGTCTCAAATGTAACCCACGCAAATTGCAGATTGGCCTGCGGTCTGCAAGAGTCTGAAAAGCTAGAACGTTGTTCATCGGAGTTCGAAAAAATTTGATTTTGAAGCAGCATCTGAAATTCTAGATCCTGCGGGAAGGCATCCAGTTGTTGACAAGGACCATCCGGTGTTAGAATTTAGAAAAGCTTGACGGAAGCGTTGAAATTAAATTTGAATGTTTGGTCAATGTTTGATCGGTCGCAGAAATTAATATTGTCCTCGCGGTTTCCGCCGAGCGGCATGGGACCCGCTCTTAACTAACCAACAACTAATTCTCAACCCCACCATGCCGTTCTCCTCACTGTCTAGCGATAATCTTCTAAATATCTTCACGATCATGTTGAAAGAAGAAAACTACCGGCCTACAGAGTATCCGATCGCGGTCAAACTTTCACAGATTGCACCTTGCACCCGGTATGTTGTGCGCAATTCGCCGCTGCTGTGGACGCGAATCGATCCTTTGGTCCTCCTTCACCCAGCCTGCCTCCAACTCCATCTTGATCTATCCCGCCAATGTCCCTTGGATGTATGGATTGCTAATACGGATGTACTTAATTTTGACTGTGACAGCCAATATCCCCACCTCATTCCGCTGCTCGCCCACGCCCATCGATGGCGCTCGCTCACTATATGGGCAGATACCAATTATGACATGGACCAGCTTCAAACTATCCTCGAAGATTTGCGGACACAGAATCTGGAGGAGCTGCACATGTTGTGCAAAGACAGCAATGGAGAAGACATCACATTCGTAAATTCACCAGGATACATTCTCCAGGGGGGCACTCCGTGCTTAAGTACGATCACCCTTGATAGGGCTACACTTTTTCCAAATACCACGCCAAACCTGACAAGTCTTAACTTGACAAACACGACAAGGGGTGACCCCATATGGGATTATTCCGAGTTCGCCGAAATGCTTTCCGACATGCCATCCTTGACCATTATTTCAATGACTGGACCAGTGGTTGGCATCGATGATGGGACGGACTTTGGCGACCTTTTGGAGATGGCAGTCACAATTCCAAACCTCCGGTCCGTGACATTGTTTATGCATCAAGCCGAGGAAAGTATATATGTATGTGACGCGGAAGGCGAGAAGCACACCTACCTCGCAGCCATTATTGCGCTGTTTGCCAGCGCGCCACTGCAGCGCCTCTTTATTAAGGGTCCCTTCTCGGTCCACATCCCATTGATCCTGGAATGCATACACTCCAAAGTGTTGTGTTTTCCACATGTGACAGAGTTGGACTTGAATGGAGTCGATTCATTCACGAGGCCTTCCAACATATGGAGCCAGCAGGATGCGGTAACATTTATCCAGGCATTCCCGTCTGTTGAACGTGTTTGCTTGCACTTTGAGGCCACCACCATCCTAGACGCCCTCGTTGGTGCGCCTGACGCTGGAGACCTGTGGCGCCAACTACAGGTGATGTTTATAAGGGATCCGGAGTCCGCCTTACCCAGTGTTCAACGGCTGGCGGAGAGTCGAATTGGCGCGGATAGGCCCTTGCAGGAGTTGTGGCTGCGAGACTTTGGGAAGAGGCCAACTGGTATTTCTCTCGACTGGCTTGAAGGCCACGTTGAGGTAAAATGGATTTCTCTTGACAAGTGTCGCGGCATGTTTCATGTGTCGGACTAGAGAGAGAAGCTGATGTAAGTCAATTTATGCATGTAATCCGAAGCACTTCGCTGATAAATAACCCGAGCAGTAACAAGCGAGAGCATAGGAATCCACTTGCCAGGAGGAAGAACAGGGTAGATTTGTTTACGATATCAAAAATATTCATTCATTATTGATTCCAGCGCAAGTAAAGTGCTGTGTGATTTGGCTTGCTGGAGCATGGTCATAGGACAGTATGTCACTGTATGTGACGAAAGAGTGCCAGATTAGGTATCGCGATTGCCCAATTTGAGCATCATATATTTGCAACACAAACCTCTCTCGCTGCCGCCTCAAGCTCAATCTTCTCCTTGGCATCTCTCTGTGTCTGCCTCCTCTTCTTGGGTGGCAGAAAGTCACATAAAGGATCGTGTTACTATCAGAGGTCGAACAGCTCCGACATTAGTCTAACTGAGGACTCTCTGATTATGCCCCCTCCCTCGCTTTTCCATCTGCTTTATCTTTATCTTCTCCAGGAGGGGCAGTGTTAGCTGGATTGGCTGGATTATCAGGAGCCGGTGAGTCGGGGTTCTCTACCCGCAAAGGCCGCGCAATTCGCCCTTGGCCTCTGACGAGTCAGGAGGCGCAATGGTGGTGGCATTGGCGGGACCGGTGGACGCCTGGGCGACGGCAGGCGCTGCGACGGCTGTTTCAATGGCATTGAAGCTCGGAGACGGTGCCCCGGCTGCGGAGAGTAGACCGAAGTGTTCGCAGATGGCCTCTTCCGAGAGCGGCTTGGTAACCAGTGCATTGGGCGAGAGTCCAAAGAGATCTCCGCAGCCTCCCGCACACCCAACCGCGCAAACTCCTCTTCGCTCAATGGCGTGAAACGACCACACACCGTGGTGTATGCCCCGACGAGCCATTCCCAAATTCCATAGTGTTTACCCAGAACAATTTTTTCGATGTCTGAGGCAATGGGCATGAGCTGCTTGATAGCGCGCGCTCGGATGGACTGAAAACCCCACTGATCCGCAAGGCTCAGGATGTTGCTCCACTCGTCGACGGTGGTTGCTTTGAAGTTTGTACACGCCATATTCACTATTATTATTATTATTATTATTATTATTACGTGCAGTTAAAATCGGGAGGTATTTATCACAAGGAATCGGAGCTTACGAAGGGTACAGAATAGAGAGAAAGTTATCAAAGTGCTTGATGCTTGTACTTATATTGGAAGGCGAAGGGGCCGGATTTGGCTAGCCCTTTCCCAATAAAGAACAAGGCATATGAGGAATAGCAGTCAAAGGGGGTACGAGGGACACTGTAGAGGGTTTTTTCCACCTAATTTAGAGGAAATATTGCAGATCAATTACGGTGTCGCAGAGATAATATCAATGAGAATTATGCGCGACTCGGAGAAAATATATATTATTTAGATAAGCGGGAGAGGAATAGGAGAACAGTGCACAAAGCTCACTGTATATGAACGGAAACAGCCTTTCAAATTTGTCTTATGATTCAAGACAGTGTCTTTGACTGTATCTTGATACCGCAGTGTTGAGGTAAATAACCGAACGTCCAGCCACATACCATGTGATACAATATATACACAGACACGTCGATGGATCCCCTCCTCAGTCGTTTCCACCACAGTGATTGAGGTAAGAGTTAGTCATGTATCTCTTTCACTCCTATTAACGTGCCACAGAGATTGTACAGGTACGATTGATACAGATTCGTTCCACAACAATGATTGAGAGATTGTACAGGTCTTAACACACAGTATGTTCCAGAGCAAAGCGGCCTTCAAAGTCTCTGCATCCCTCTTGATCATATTGATCTTGTTGTGAAGGTCATAATACATTGTAAGCCGAGAAATCACCGGGAATGGGACATCTCACGATAGAAGATTATTGAGCAGTGCAGCAGTCCCGAGAGCCAGCGCAAATGTGCGCATCCAATCGCTTGCACTCTGATATATGTCCTTCAGAAAGCGCAGAATATGCTCGACAAGAAATATGCAGTTGTCTTTGCGGTAGAGGATCCACATTTGGTATAAATCCGAAACCTCCTTGACTAGATTCACAATTGTTGAGGAAGCGCTGAGGAAGCGGTCCTTTGCGCTCATGTGTGTATAATCACGATACTCTGAGAGTATCGTGATTATACGCACAAGTATTACTCTGATCGACAGCCCACAAACCGCTGGTCTTGTTACCTACCTTCAGCTCCCTCTACAATACAAAACATCCCAACATTGCCAACATGCCAGGAAACCAATGATTTATACACCCAGAGCAAAAGCGGCTCACAGTACACCAGGGCCCCATCTGAACGATGAGTGGGGAGGTTCAATATATGAGAGCCTTTTTCGTTAAATCAGCGCCACATCCGATATGTCGCGATTTTTTGGATTCGAGCTATCGAGATGACATGGGTGTGCACTGTGTGAACGTCACCGCTCGTTCCAGTCTATTGTACCATGGATATCCGGGGCCACCGGGAGATGTAGAGGAGGGAAGGGTATGTATTGAGGTACATAGCTTACAAGAAGGATGGTGAAATATTGTCTGAGTTCAGAATCTATAGATCCCCTGAACCCTTTATCCAAGGTGGCACACAGTTAAGAGGAAGTATGGTGGCATTGCCTCCAGACAGCAATTTCAAAGTCGGCCTCACCGAGTTGGGAGTATGCCGCAGATTAAACTGTTGTGGGAGACGTAGGGCTAGCGTCATTTAATAATTTCAGCTTCGATGTCAAAGTCCGATGTAACATTGAGATTGGTACTATGGTTGTGCAAGTAAAAGGTTTAAGGAATATTATAATGACAGTGGTAACAACTCACATCTCAGCTTCGGTGTAGAAGTCTGAGATGCTACGGATGATGAAAATGAAACTAAGCATCAACGTTGTAATATGTAACAACACCGAGTAGGTGGGGCGGAGTTTGGATAACTTCATCACCGAGCTGGGAAGAATGTACTGCCGTAGATTCCGAGGATGCCAGAGGTGCAGTGCCGGCCAAACCTGACGTGGGAAAACCTTCAGGCCTTCTGGAGCCGTGTATGTAGCACTATGCGGCAGACCAAAATCGACGAGCCCAAAGCGCACACACACCTCTCCAATGGAACCTTAGGCTGCGCACCCAGTCCGAACTGATGGCGAATCACGCTGATCTTGATGATGTCTTCCTTGTCCATTCCCTTGCCCTCCTCCTTGCTCAAGCACTGCTCGCGTAAACATATTGCGAAATAAGCGTCACCAAGCCATTCATCGATTGCGTATTGGCGGCCGAGAATAATCTCCTCGATGTCGGTGGCGATGGGCAAGAGCTGCTTGATGGCGAGTGTTCTTATGGACTGGATGGCCCATTTGTCGGCGAGGTGAAGAATGGCAGTCCACTCCTCGACGGTACTGGCGGTGCATACACCATATGTACTAGGACATCAAGGTGGTCAGAGGCAGTTCTCACATATAGATGAACCGGAAGATAAGCTTACTAAGGGTATAGAATCGACAAGAACTTATCAAAGTGGGAAACATTGATGTCTTCCAGAATCAAAGGGTCATCTCTGCTGAGCCCTTTCCCTGCGAATGCCGATGAATGCCATTCAAAGGGCGCACGAGGTACGCTGTAGAGCGTGTTCAAGACCTATTTGAATTTTTTTTCAGAGGGATGAGCCAGGGTAATGTGCGATGAAGGTAACTGCACACCAAGAAGAAAATGTTCTGAGCAGGGAGGAAGAAGCGGTCATGTTCAGAATATCCTGGGCTTTCGATCACTCTCAGTGCATTCACTTCTTTCATCTCCATATCCTGTTGCTGCAACAACTCAAGCTCCCCTCCTTCATTCGAACAACGGTGTTCCACACGCTCTGACGTGGTCGGGCCCTCGATGATGTTGATAGTGCACGTGGAGCCAAATTGCATGGGCATTGGGTCGAGCTTAAACTCTTCGTCCGAACTTGACAAAGCTGAGCTAGCAACGGATTCAAGTGATGGCGAGCAAAGATAGGAAGACATGGGAGCCCTTGGCAGAGTTGGATAATAGCTTTGTTGTTACTTGAAGCCTAACCAGCGTCTATGTGGGTCCACAGAAGCATATAAGTAGCAAGACACGTGTTGTGCATGACACATGCGTCGCAAAGACCAAGCTGGTGAGTCGCTTGATAATTAGCGTATGGTGTGTTGAAACGCTGCAGAATGAATATGTCGAAAAGAGTTTGAAGAGAGTCGGAAGCGATCGCGAGAAACTTAGCAGGAGGGTTGTTCCAATTTTAGATGATCTAGACAGAGTGGTTTGCAACTTGCAAGCAGCTGAGATAAGGTGGCAAGAACATTAATAATGATTGCTGACGATCTGAAGCTTTGAAACCCGAGGATAGTATCTGTCAAGCGTCGGGGAGGGCAAGCTTTGTCATTAAGGGTTGTTTGCGTGTATTTGGTGGCAGCCACAGATTCTAACGGAAGCGTCCAAAGTTCTTCCAGGCATCAGGCCATCGGGCTTCAAGCTTCAGGACCCGGGGACGCTGAAGCTGGTCACCTATCGCCAGCTGCATTTTTCCTTCATCATACATCCACACTAGTACTCTTGAAATCACCCCTCGATGTCTTGACCGAAACATGGATCTACAGGCTTAGATATAGAAGAAATCACGATAGTTGAACGAAAGGCTCGGCGGTCCGTCAGTCATTTTCTGGATGTTGTGATTCACGAGTTTCAGTCTTGAAAGTCAACGGGGGCGATTGTAGCAGTCGAGCGTTGAAAATTCCGGACGTAAGCTCGGAATTCACTCCTCTACCATGTCGAGTTCTCGACGGGGAGCAATGGCATGCTCGAATGGTGCATGAAATGCGAAATATCAATGGTTATAATTAGAGGGTATGGACTAATGCAACGGAGAGTGGACAGCCTTGTAAATGGCTATGAAATCTTCGTCAACTCCGCCCGCATCACTTTTGCGATAGCCCGCAAACACGTCTTATGCACACCTCCAGCGCTGTCTAGAAGAGCATTTGTTGATGGCTTGATAAATGTGCATAATGCTCGTTCAGTGATCACCATGTACTTGGTCTTCTCGAGCGCGGCTACTTCTCGAGCTTTCTCTGCAGAACGCAATGCGCGGTCATGAATCTCTATTTCCTTTGCCCTCTTGGCCCTCTCGAGCGCGGCTTCTTCCCGAGCTTTCTCTGCATATCGCAATGCGCGCTCAATAATCTCTATTTCCTTTGCCCTCTCGGCCCTCTCGCGCGTGGCTACTTTGCGAGCTTTTTCCGCAGAACGCGATGCGCACTCGGTCATCTCCATTCCATTTCCCTCTTTGCCCTCTCGAGCGTAACAACTTCTCGAACTTTCTCTGCAGAAGCTGCCTCTTCTGATGGTGTGGGTTCGGGAGGAACAGTTGCATCAATTCCAGTTGTCGAGTCGATGGTGTCAGTTCTGATTGGTTCAAAGTAGGACCCAAACCCAGCCCGCTCTGCCTTGCAAACTGTTCCGACGATGCAAGATGAGGGGTGACATTCGATCCGCTGGTAGTTTGAAGCCCGGGAGCCGCGCGTTCAGAGCTAATAGCCGGCGAGACGAACTGCAAGATATCAAAGCCCGCGCACGCCTCGACTATCGAGAGGAGAACCTCTGAGGGCTGGGACAAAGCGCTCTGTGTAGCGCTCCTGATGCCAAGCCTGTTTCGCAAAGAGCCACTACGCCGCTCGATCAGGCATAAGTCCACTATGCTTACGTGCTTAGGCTAATATGAGTTCCGCCCGGAGCTCGATTTACATGACGCCGTCCATTGTGCGCAGCTGGCTGCTGCATATTGCACGATCGTAAACCTATAAATTGTATTTTATCAAGTGCTTGCAATGCAATACTCCCCGCGCAATCGTTGCACGACCTGACGATGGGGGTAACTGGTCTCGGGGAAGGGAACTCGGAGAAGAATGTACATAATATTATTAATACACCTGCCCGTGGCCGGCCGCGGTTGACAGCACTGTCAGCCGGAGTGCTTCACTGAAATTGTATACACAAAGAATAGGAATCGGCGATCATTTCTGAATAGACCAATGTATTTTAAACTATGTATTATACACTTTTACTTTATGAAGTTTGCTTAGCAAACCGCGGGCAAGGTGGTGTGCAGCCAGCTCCTGTTGACAGGAGCTGGTTACACTGACAGCGGGGGATGACATGAGCCTTCAGAAGATGTTGATGTTGCGCGAGCCGAGGATGCCGGTTGTGGCGGAGCTGATGATGCGAAAGTGATATATTGGGAAGGTGACCTAAACTACCTCAAATTAGAGGCGGGAGTACAGTAGGGGGTACACGCCCGTTTGGTGCAAGACATCACACGGACCCCAAATGGAGCGATCGCAAAATGGGCCGAATTAGATCCAAACACGGCATTCATAGTTTATCCTATATCTGATGCTCAAGTATGTAGCCCAATCTGACATGACTAGCCAGACGTCCAAGGTACAGTGCTTCCAGCGGACGTCAGATGGATGTCCAGTGTGGGAGCTGATTCATATGAAAAGCTGAGCTCTTTCACAGGCGGGTAGAAATGGTACTGGTAATGGAATCCATATATTCATGCTATATACAACATGCATGCTAATGAATTACAATTAAGGTGTGCAAAGACAAAGACCAAAATTTAGGCATAGTAGCTGCAGGCAGAGGGGGGGAGGAGGAGGGGGGGCAGGGGAGGAGATGGGGGTAACAAATAGAAGGATGATGTGTGCAACACAAGGGAGCACTGGGGGAGAGGAAATAGATATAAATGATATGGGGGCAAGGACTACAGAGAAGATGAAGGATAGTGAAGGTGCACAACTTGGAAAAGCCCTGCATAACACATCAGCAAGTCAGAATTATGTGTAATGTCAATTCATTAACTCACAACATGCACACTCCGTTGAGCAAGGACATAACAGTAGCAGTGAACCCGAGAGAAAGAAAGGTGGAAGGGGAAGAGCACTGAGTGAGATGTGGTAGTCAGGGTGCAAGAGTTGTAACATGTCCCACTTGCAGAGTGTGATTTGGAAATTACGCTAAGTCTCGCGCGACGCTATTATGCGGACCCAATGTGCACGTCTGTTTGACGTCAGAAACGGCATGAACGGGATGTCATCCCGCTGACATAGCTCACGCGTCAATTCAAGTGAAGTTACGGCCCAAATTATTGCTTCGCTTGACATTGGGAGATTGGCATCAATCAAGACCTACTAGGGCCTGTTTTGAGCATGTTTGTCATGATGTTGAGAAAACATCTGATAGCCGGTCAAATATATGTCATACTGGCTTTCTGGGTGAGGTTAAACTATGAATCCCGATATGGACCTTAGCGCGAAACGGCTGTGTACACTGGGTAACTCCCGCTCTATTAGATGTGTGATGTAGTGTGATGTAATACATTGAGTCACAGTATAGAGTCCCAATGCGGATGGATGAGTGTCAGGGGGGAGCTTGGCATCTGTAGTCATAGCACTACGTGTAGCGCTACACGTAGCGGCCTGTTCCAGCAGTCTGACTTTCTGATCGAGAGGGGCGGTGTTTGCTTAGGCTGCGCATCGGGCCTAAATAGTCGACGAATAGCACTGATCTCGATGATGTCGTCCACCTTCATATGCTTGCCCTCCTCTTTGGTCAAACTTTGTGTACACATGCATACTGCGACAAAAGCCTCGTGGAGCCATGGGTCGATCCTGTACTGTCTACCGAGGATGATCTTGTCAATATCGGTGGCGATGGGTGCAAGGTGCTTGATGGAAAGGGTTCTAATAGAACCAAAGCCCCATCTAATGGCGAGATAGTGGTGGTGGTGTACATTCCGTACTCACTGAGGGACATTGGCCTGATTAGATTGCTAATGTTCGGGAGATGGGCTTACGATGGGTAGACAATACAGGAAATGGTCAAAGTGAGCAACTTCGACATCTGCTAAGATAAAGGGGTCATCTTCGGTAAGACCTTTCCCTGTGAACTCCGACGAATGCCTTTCAAATGGAACACGGGACTTCGAGTCCCCTGACACCTGCGGGCTCCCGACTGAACTCATCAGAGAGTGTTATCTTTAACTCCCCGTTAATTAATCGTGTAGGGTACTCACCCCAGTTCTTTAGTGACAATCAAAACCTTGATCCTCGTGCCAGAGATTTTGACTGGAGTGAGCCCCATGATGGGGATGAGTTGGGGGAAGTACCTGAGTACCTTTCCCGCCCCGTGGATAACTCCAACATTGAACATGAGTTAGCCCCCGCGCACACTGAGAATGAGATGCTACGCATTTGATTTACGAATACTACTAGTGTCCTGAACATGGATGAGTATTCAGATCACTCTAGCTCTCAGTCCGGTGCAGATGGTGCTGAGGAGTATCACTACTCCTCAGATCCAGACCGTCTGGCTGTAAATAGCATTAGAATTCAGGAAGCAGATAATGCACTTGCCTCTGCGTCCGGTGTACCCCAGTCCGATGATGAGGAGTCATTGGATAATCTAGGCTTTTTTGAGAAAGAGAAGTGGGTCAGAGAACCATCTCCTGAACGTGCGGAACCATACCGCGCCAGATATGAGGAGTATGACAATGATGCAGCTGCTGCCCAAATTCAATTCGATGCAGAGCTCGTGCTTCAAATACAAGCCAAAGAATCAGCAGACCAGGTTAAACTCCTGGCTCGCCAGAATGCCAGCTTGAAGCGAAAGCTGGAGCGGGCACTGTTGGTAGCTGCCCCAAGGAACTCGGTGCAGAGAGGCGCACTTGATCAGGGAGTCGACTCTGGTCAAACCTTCCGGTCGAGTGCGACTCCTGCTCAAGCCTCCGATGCTCTGCCCGTAAACAGTACCCTGTACCAAGCTATAGTTGGCAGCCCCCAAAAATCGAGACAGCCCAGGCCTCAGAAGGAGGCTATCGATATTCCTGGAGACAGTGATCCCAGTGATTAGTCCAATAGCTCGTCCAATGACAGCCTCTCGTCTGTTAGAGGCGTGTTCCCTAAGCAGCCGGAATCCGACCATGAGGATGGTTCCAATAGTGTGAAGAAAGCGAAGAGCAAGGCTTGTCGCGATCATTGTAGCCGGCTGCAAATAATGAAATATCAACAGAGTTTCCTTAAACCTACCTTGCCCGAAATTTATAAGGGCGAAGCTGATGCAGACACCTTCGAAAAATATTCCGACCAATGCCATGACTATGCTAAAGTCGCATTCATGGACTCAGCTCAGGCGGTGAAGCTCGCTGGCTCTCGCTAAGTCCATGAATGTGACTTTAGCATAGTCATTGCATTGGTCGGAATATTTTTTGAAGGTGTCTGCATCAGCTTCGCCCTTATAAATTTTGGGCAAGGTAGGTTTAAGGAAACTCTGCTGTTCGGGCACCTTGGAGCAGAGTTGTTTTCCGAGTGCCTCACTGTCTCAAGGTCCCAGAGGAGATGGAAGAACTTGATAGACCATACCAAAGAATTGAAGGCCCCTTGTTGATCGGCTAATCGACAGACCCCTTCTCACAGTGCTGCTCCTCAGCTCCCCACCCTGCCTCTTGTCTATCTCGACTTCGCTACGGCAGATTTTTGACTGACAACCGGTCATCGATCATCCGGAACCCAGATGTTGCACAATGGTGCCAGGCTGGCAAAAGTCAAATGTGCCGCGTAGGTTGCACGTGGGCCGATGAGTTTATGAATTGACTGTACGCCCTTGTTATGTGATTCATGAGGTCATTTGGCCCAGCCAGAGAAGATTGACGAGACACATAGATGGACAAATTCGAACTGATCTAGAGTTGTTGACAATATCAATGACCATTGAGCACGATGTTAAAGCTTAAAATGTTGGTTCAAATGTTTGGTCTATGTTTGGTCGGTCGCAGTACATATGTAATTGTCCTTGCTTGGTCCTCGCTGTTCTCGAGCGTTATTTAAGGACCCGCTCAAGACCCGCTTTGCACTTGCTTTCAACCCGCTTTCCAACACTCTACAAAACACAATGCCTGTACTTCCGACACTTTCCAAATTCGCCATGCCGTTCTCCTCACTGTCTAGCGACAATCTTCTAAACATCTTCATGATCATGTTGAGAGATCAGAACTACCAACCTACAGGGTATCCGATCGCGGTCAGACTTTCACAGATCGCACCGTGCACCCGATATGTTGTGCACAACACGCCGTCACTGTGGACTAGAATTGATCCCTTGGTCATCCTTCATCCAGCCTGCCTCCGACTTCATCTTGACCTATCCCGCCAATGTCCTTTGGATATATGGATCGTCAATACGGCTGAACTTGATGAAGAATGTGACAGTCAATATCCCCACCTCATGCCGCTGCTCGCCCACACCCATTGATGGTGCTTTCTCATTATATGGGCAGATACCCATCATGACATTGAGCAGCTTCAAACTATCTTCAAAGATCTGCACATGCAGAATCTGGAAGAGCTGTGCATGTTGTGCATAAACATGGACGAAGAAGACACCACATTCACAAATTCACCAGGACCCTTTTTCCAAGGGGGCACTCCGTGCTTAAACACGATCACTGTTGATAGAGTTACATGTTTCCCAAGTGCCGCGCCGAACTTGACACATCTCAACTTGGAAAACGAGATAATGAGTGGCCCCATGTGGGAATACTCTGATTTCGCCAAAATGCTTTTCGGCATACCATCCTTGACCATCCTTTCCATGACTGGACCGCTGGTCGACCTTGATAATGGGACGGACTTTGACGAGATGTTGAAAATGGGAGTCACTCTTCCAAACCTCCGGTCCTTGACATTGTTTATGGGTCAAGACGAGGAAAGTACATATGTATTTGACGAGGAAGGCGAGCAGAATATCTACCTCGCAGCCATCATTGCGCTGTTTGCAAGTGCGCCTCTGCAGTGCCTCTTTATCAAGGGTCCCTTCTTGGTCCACATCCCATCGATCCTTGAATGCATGCACTCCAAAGTGTTTTGTTTTCCACATGTGACGGAGTTGGACTTCAATGTTGATGCATTCAACAGTCGCTACAAAGAAATATGGAGCCAGCAGGATGCGGTAACATTTATCCAGGCATTCCCGTCTGTCGAACGAGTTTGCTTGCATTTTGAGGCCGCTGCCATCATAGATGCACTCATTGGTGCTCCCGCCGCTGGGGACCTGTGGCACCAACTACAGGCAATGTTCATCAGGGACCCGGGGTCCGCCTTACCCAGTGTTCAAAAGCTGGTGGAGAGTCGGTTTGACGCGGGTAGATCCTTGCAGGAGTTGTGGCTGGGAGACTTTGGGAAGAGGCCAGCTGGGGCTTCCCTTGACCAGCTGGAAGGCCACGTTGAAGTAAAATGGATTCCTCTTGAGAAATATCGCAACATGTTTCATGTGTGGAGGACTAGGGGGTCGGATTCAGCCAGACCTTTTGCGATGAAGAACAGAGGATATGTGGAATAGAATGAGGAATGCTGTAGAGGGTGTTGTCCGCCTAATTTAGTGGAGATAGCATGGGCCAATCACGGTTTCGTAGCTTTGATGTCAACGGGAAATGATCACGAGCAAATATGAGTTCTTTGGGGGGAGGTTGTTACGACGTGTATTTGTAGTCGTTCCCAGATGGGCCTTATAGTGATGTAGATAGTTAGTGGTGTAGTTGAGGTGTCGATCCTTGTGATCGAGAGCGAATACAAGTCACTTGAGACAAAGATTAGATAGTATTTGGGAATAATAAGTGAGACTGTACCTTGAGACAAAGAGGATAAGCTAAGGTCTCAAGGTCCAAGTCGCTGTCTACTTATATTAATGTAATAATAATCGTGCTGACAATGCGGGGCCCTATGGGTAAGCGTGTATGATGCTAAGGGGCCCGGGGAGTCATAGATGTGTATGTAAAGATCCGTTGATAGTGGACGACATGTGGAGTAGTCGTGGATGAAGTAAACCCGTGATGGAATGGAATGCGATGGAATGGCGTGGAAGGATGTGGAATGATATGGAATCGGAAGGAATGAGTTGGCCATGTGATAGATAGATAGGGGCAACTCGTGACATTACCCCCCCCCTTTTTTAGAACTGCTCGTCCCGAGGAGTGTATCATTTCTTGAATGCTTTCGGGTGTGCGGTATGGAACTCTTCGATGAGTTCCTGTGCGTGTTCCAGGTCTTTAGCTGGTTGCCAGGTATTTTCCGAGTCGGAGAAACCCTTCCATTTGACGAGGTATTGGAACGATCGGCGGTAAAGTCGGGAGTCTAGAACTTTTTTGACTTCGAATTCTTCTTCGCCTTCAATGATGATAGGTGGTGGAGGAGGTTGAACGCGTCCTTCGAGGGTAGATTCCGTGTGAGGATGTAGCAGTTGGACGTGGAAGATGGGGTGAATTTTCATCGCGACTGGTAGGTCCAATTCGTAGTCGAGTTCTCCAACCTTTCTGAGAACCTTATAAGGACCGAGCTGCTTTGCTGCAAGTTTCTTGCTCGGCGCTGTGGTGGTAATGTTCTTGGCACTAAGCCAAACCTTGTCGCCCACCTTGTAATGTGGGGCGTCGCGGACATTTCGGTCGTAGAAGTATTTCATCTGTTCCGAGGATAGGTTGAGAGCAGATTGGGCGCCTTTCCTGGCTTGAAGTAAAAGCTCGAGGCGCTTTCCAGACTCGGGGACTCTAGTCGTTGGATTGAGTGACACTTGGAATTCGGGGTCGTAACCGTAGTTCATGAAGAAGGGGCTCTTTCCGGTTGCTGAGTGGACTCGGGAATTGAAAGCGAACTCTGCCATGGGTAGTAAATCCGACCAATCATCTTGGCGGTAATCGCAAAAGATTCGAATGAACTGTTCGACCTCTGCGTTCCAACGTTCGGAGAACCCGTCGCTCTGGGGGTGATAAGCGGTAGTGGGGGTGGGTTTAATTCCAATTCCCTTGTAGATCTCGCGGATGTATTGCGACGTGAACTGTGGTCCTCTGTTGGTGAGCATAGTTTCAGGAACACCGTGTAGTTTGAAGACGTTTTTGATGTAGAGGTCGGCTGTTTGTGCCGCATCACATGTTTCGTTACAGGGAATGAAGTGGATTTGT